>JBAIZL010000001.1:372862545-372967545 GCA_036971475.1 Prosapia bicincta
AAGATTTTTCTGATTAAGATTGTGGTTTCATATATATATATATATCTTTTGAGTTTCTGAGGCCATCAATTACTTAATTATTAGTGAAACAGATTTTTTATAATTAAGTTTCGTACTGCTTAATCTAATTATAAAATTTTCTTTTACAGCCTTTGGCTATAGCAGCAAAAGTAGAATAGCTTTAACATATATCTTCTTTTTAAACCCCCCCCCGGTATTTTTCAATTGGTAGTAGCGTGATTTTATTTATTTAAGAAAATTTAATTACGTTTATCCACTACCTTCATTCTTTAAACTTGCAGAGACTCGCCTAGTCAATTGTTTCCTTAACAATTGGCTTTATTAAGCATATAATATATTACACACTCTTATAACAGATTTAAATTTTGAGAATAATAGACTAAACGTATCAAAGCCACTAATAAAACATTTCCCTGTTGTTAATAAATTTTGAAAATTACATCATTATAACTTTAACATAAATTTTATCAACTGCAAGCCTATGCTATCCTCCATCTACCGTGTGTCCTTCGAGAATGGACAAAACTATTTCCCCACAGTAGCCCTGCACAAGATTCGAAATATCATCACTTTTGTATATTCAGAAAAACATTTCATTGATTCACTTATTTTTATACATGGCGTCAATTTTGACTAGCGTACTCATACAAAATTTTCATAAACAAAATTGTCTAATAAACACGCCGACACTTAAACAACAAATATTTATGCAACGTACTGAATTGTAGCCAAAAACTATTCAGCCTGTTATTAGGGTGTTATACCTCTTCCTGAAAAACTAAAATCATCGGTCAAAGCGAACTAAGTTTAGGGAACAAAGAAGATTACAGACGTATTGGGGAATGGAAAGTTCTGAGAAATCTTTAAAAGAGGTAAATTTGTTTAGAAGAGTTTAGGGAATTGTAAAAGGAATTTAATATTTATTTATATATAAAAATTCTAAAAGTGTAACACCGTATATATTAAACTTTATTCTATTAAGAACAAAAGCCTTAGGAGTCCTCCTTTATAGTAATTGTATTGTTATTTATGGAATCAATCATATTCATGTATTGGGTATAATTTGTAAGAATTGGAGGTCTGATGAATAAATGTAGGTGATATTAAATGTATATCATTGTTTAAATATTAAGAAACCTAAAGGTAAGGTAATTGTAATATATAATAAAGGTAAAACAAAAAACTACTATATATATATACATATTAACATTAAATATATACTTCTTATAATAAATCCATAACTAGAAGAAAATTACCAGTCACAATGTTAAAAATAATGGTTTACACAAATCTTTTCAGAATTCAAATGCAGCAATAACGAACTATAAATGAACTTGCTAATCAGTATGAAACTGAGTTAGATGTTGAGAACATGAATTCAACAAGTTGACTTTGTTTGGCTGACTGTGGGGGAATGTAGGACCTGTTCCAAACTGAGTCACAAACAACATAACGACCTATAAGTGTCTTTATAAATAGGCCTTACCCCATCATAAACAGTTTTACTCTAGAGTGCAAAGATTAAACATGCGTAAATTAAAGTATTAGTCCTGCAATAATAAGGGGTAAAGTTCATATTACATCTGTATAACATTCAGCATGTAATTGTGGAAAAAGATATTACAACCATACATCGATATCTTTTGGAACGGCAACAAACAAAAAGAGTAACACTAAACTAACTTTGTCATTTCTAAAGAAGAAAGAAGTGTTTCCTTAGCGCTGCTAAACAAAAGTATTGCATAACATTTATATAAATTGTAATATTTATATTTGTGTGTGTGTGTGTGTGTTAAGTCGATTCTTACGTCAAGTTGGTTTTTAAAAAGAAATCAATTTAGTTCTGAACTAAAAACACAACTTTAATGATATAATTAGTATTAGGCTGAATACAATAAAAGATCTGGTACAACTCTTATTTACAGATGTGACCACTCCTTGCAAGCGTTATACATACACTGACGCTCTAGCATCTCTAAAGTTTTATGGAGATGCAGACTTGACTTGTTCTATAAATTATACACATCTGTTTATCTCAATGATACTAGGCACTGCATTACTTGTGTCTTACTCTAACTTTGTCTATTTAATTTGAGAATACATTAGGTTACATAACTTATATATACTCATGTTACTTTCGAAATATTCTCTTCTCTGAGTATCGTATCGGTTTTTATATTACATAGTTCTGTATAACTCACCCATTATCATTATTGTTGGTATTACTATTATTATCATCATCAGTATTATCATTATTAATTTTATTATTATTACTTCAGCTGTTGCGTTTTTGTAGCCTTAGCAGTTGTTTTTATTACTACAATTTTCAAATTATGTGTAATAAATACAGTAGCCTTTTAAACCGCCTTGAAATTTCTAAAAGACATTTTCTCAGACTCGTTCTCTATTTCTCTGACCGAATTGAACTCTAAGGAAGACAGACTGTTATTTAAGATTTTCACTCCAAATGTGTTTGGACAGTAAAAAGGTTTGGACACCAATAAAAACTGTTTCCGAAAGATTTCTGAAGATAAATTGATTTTTCCAAAGGTTTCTGGAAGTTAAACACTGAAATAAAACATAATCAGTTAATTCTAACAACTACATCCGTAATCACTTAGATGTTATTTGGAGAACATGTTTGCATATTTCTTATTTGCTATTATATATATATATATATATATATATATATATATATATATATATATATATATATATCGCAATATGTATTCTTGTGTATTAATAAAGAACTAAGTCAAAATACAAATACAAGAATTATAATTGAATTTAAAATTGAAATCCTGGAATATTAAGGTTTTAATGTAGGTTTAATAAAGGTTTAATTGTAAATTCAATTATAATTCTTGTATTTGTATTTTGACTTAGTTCTTTATATATATATATATATAGAAATATCGGATATGTTTGTTAATAAGTATAAAAATATTATTTTATCTTTCAATAAATCGTATAATAACGTATTCATAAATAAAATCAAAAGCTACCTTCTCTCATGATTTAATAAAAACAATTCTAAATAAATAATATTTCTCATAAAACACTTGAAAAACTGTTTTTCACTATGAAAAACTTTTGAAATTATAGTATCACTATTCCCTTATTTCGAAGGGAATTGCATCTTGGTCTTCTAGTTTTATTGAAATTTTACAAAATATAACAAAACGCGAAATTGATTTTGACTATGTCTAATGATTTATATTCCTTTTATTTATAATAAAACTATTTATAATAATTTATCATTAATACACTTGGAAAAAGCTATTACTAAAATCCACTATCATGACAAATAAAATTACCTGCAGTTTTTGTGCAACATCTTGAGGATTTTATAGAAATTACACTGGTTTGTATTATCTTGGCACAAAAACACTACTTACCGATTTATTCAGCAGACGCGTTTCGCGCTATGTCAGTGCATTTTGCAATCTGAATGAAAATATTAATCCACGACAGGAACCAAACACTCTTTACCTCTTCTCTGAAGGGGTGCTACTTAAACAGAAAAAAGCTGAAACATTTCAAACTGTTTCATTTTTACTCATTTACTTCTAGATTTATGAAACCTATTAAAGTCAAAATTACTGTACAGCTAACATAACACTGTCATACATGTTGGGACAATTTTGTGTTCAATATTGACGAAATAGTGCCTTTTATTGTTATATATTAATTTGTTTATGACCAATTCATATTTGTTCACGTCTTAAAATTTAAACTGTAATAAATACTATAAATAAATAATAAAATACTTGTTTTAGTACAAACAATAAAAATAAATTTAACAATTGGAAATAAAGCATTATCACTTTGACACTGCACTGTAATGATGCAAACAATCAGATCCGCAATTTAATTGTGCTGCAGAGAATTTAACCTTGGAATGGTAGTACGTGGCGGCTTGTGATACGCTGAAACCAATTACATTGTTCAAGTTTCAACAGATTTCCTGAGGACGCTATCTGGTTCCGTGAGGTGCAACCGTTGTTGCTAGACAGAATATTATATGTTATTACGTTGTATTTAGTTCTTCTTATCACTTCGCAGTGCAACAGATGTTTTGTAATGTGTTTGTTGAGTTATTAGTAAGGTTATTATTCTCTCTACACACGCAATACATCGTTCGCTATAACACGACGAACAATATAAAATAAAAAGTGAAGGAAAGTTGTTTCCAATAACCATTTCAGCTATTATTTTTAACGACATTTTTAATAATGTTTAATTACCTTTTAATTATTTAATTTGTGAAACCTTTGGTAGCGCAAAAGGTACATGGCACATATGAAAACACATGTATAATATATATAATGTCATAAACAGTCGTTTTATTAATTAATTACATAGTTATCAATGATCCAAAAAATTTAAACGACAAACGTCATCACTTGTCCTTACTTGGCCTTAGATAAGAGAAGGAAAGAAATTCATTTTTCCAAAATACGTTTTTGTTTCAATGAGCTTTCAAACAATCAAGTTCAACGTCTTTCGAGTTGTAGAGGGTGGTTTTAGATATATTAATTTATGAGTTTCTGAAACCGTCGAATCAAAAGGGTGCTGTCAATATGTCAGACGCTCCTCATTAAGCAAACACTATGACAGTTTGTAGCATCAGTTTCTGACTCTTTTGTTTAATTCACTAAAATATTTCATAAAAGAAATTGTATCATTATTGTAATGAAAAATTTAATTATATAAAGAAGCGTTATATTTGTTATTGTACTTTATTAATATTCTTTACAAAAACAGAGAGTACGTTTTTTTCATTTATGATTTATCTACTTTAACAGACTATCTTGGCTCTAAAGTTTAAAATAATACTAATTTTCATTAGCAAAGCTCCATCGTTTGCCCGATATAACGACCTTTACATAAAATCTCACGTACTGAAAAAATGGCGAGTTTTTCATTTTTTCCTGTTGGACATTTAATTTAATTTTTTTTGTTTTTGTATTCTATAAAGAGTTTCATCGTACAACATTTCAAATAAGAAGTAAAAATATAAGTTGTAAATTCGCTGACTCTTATACAACTTTAACAGGAGAATGTGACGTCATTTCACAAATTCCGATTACATATTAATGTTGATAAATATTGGAACTAGAATGTGGTGTAAAAATCATTTTCGTACTTACTGCATGTAAGGTTTTTTGCTGAAATGACAATTTCCGTGGAAACGTATTGCACTCTTTTTGGAATGAAAAAAGTACTACGTTCACGTAATAGGAAAAGGTTTCTGAAAATAAATCAGTTAATGCTAACAATGGCATTCACTTAGAGATTATTTGCAGATTAGCCTACCTGTGAATATTTTTCAATTGCTATTAGCTATAAATGCAGAAATATCGTTTATATATATATATATATATATATATATATATATATATATATATATATATATTAGCTACTAGCCATTAAAATATTACCTTTTATTTTTAAAAATATTTAATACAATGCTTTCATAAATAAATGTAAAAGTCACTTTCTCTCATGAAGTACTGAAAAAGTTTTAAATAAATAATATGTCTCATAAACATTCTTCAAGAAATACAAACTAACCTACAAAACTGGGAATGTATAATGTTTATAATAAGGAATAGGCTAATAATTACACGTAATTAAAAATCTTCTATAAAAATACAAATTATTAGTATTAGACAATCGATTTTTGATATTAGACAAACATTTCAGTACAGTTTTTTTTTGTATATACATACGCCACATGTAAGCCGTTGTTTTTCGAAAAAAACCATTCTAAAAGGGAGATATTGTATTTTGTAAAAATATAAATGATTGAGAATGATTTTTTTTTTTTTGGAGTAATGAGTTCAAATTTTTTTAAACTTTGTGTATGTTAAGCGACTGTCAAAATTTACAAGTTTTAAACTTTTGCATGGAAATAATTATCAGATTTGTAATAATTTGGTTTCAATAATAAAATTTTAAGTACAGAGGACCTATCATTACTTCCTATTTAAAACAATAGCAAAATAAATAATTAAGTAATTTAGTACTTGCTACGGGGTATGATACGTCATATCTCATATGTTATTTTTCCATAAATAATTTGCACACACACACACACCACACATATATATATATATATATATATATATGTATATATATATATATATATATATATATATATATATATATATATATGTATATATATATGTATATATATATATGTATATATATATATATATATATATATATATATATATATATATATTATAACTTAACTTTTGTTAGAATTAAATTTATATTTAAATGTTATTTATTTACCTTACCTATTAATGTCACACCTTCAGGTTTATAAAGAATTAACATTCTTATAAATTTATAAACATCACTTGCATTTATTCTCTTCAATTAACTCTACTCCAAATTTATATTAATATTTTGCAGTGCCAGGATTGATATCTTAACTAATATTACAATGATAAAAGGTGGACTTCTGAGGCGTTAGATTACTAATAAAATAACATAACAAAAAAACAGTATTAAAATTTTATTCTTGCTCTCGGGTCGCTACGGGAACTTTGATTTTAAATTAGAAATGGTGAAACTAGAATAATTTTTTATAAATTTTGATGAAATTAAAATTTATTCTGAACTAAAAGATAGATGTCTGTTGGCTACACTTATATTCAAATAATACTTATTGCTCTGAAGAGTTCCTGGAATCCTGGCCTTGGTTATTACCTTCTGCATTTACACTTGACATACAAAAAAACTTACTTTATATTTCTAAAAAAAAAAATTTTTTACTTCGCACTTTCTAAATTCTACTTATAAAAAAACTCTTTACTTAATTTAATCAATTTCTCCTTTTACAACACTTCCATCCTGGTCCACACCAATCTTCCTGCCTTTCTCTGAGACTCTCCTCAAACTCCCCCGATCCTTTAGTTTTAATTGAAAATCTAATTTTTCCCACTACCACAACCTTTCCCACAGTTCTACAATTAGCTTAACCTAATGGTACATGGTTATTTTCCCAGGCTATATCGGCCGCTGGATTTCCCTGTCTTAACCACTTTGGAGCCTTCTCTATTGTCTATGGTTGCCGGACTCAACTTATAGCTTTCCTGGAAAAGGATAATGACATGGTACCTGCTTTATACGCACTAGAAAAACTATTTGTGTCTTTCCTTGCTTAATACTACAGATGTTTATTTTAGCAACTAACTGAATTTAATATAAAGCCTCGCAATTATACTATGATGAATTTATACTATGATAGGTCGCAACAACTATGGTGGTTTGAAATGGGGCTCTAGAGTTGACGTGTCGAATAATGTTAATTTGTTATTAAAAAAATTAACAACTAGTTGGGGCTTACGTCTAACATGGGGTCTGAAATTGACCTCAGCATCACTCAAAGTGTACTGTAATTCTTTGGATAAAATATTTTAAGTCATAATATTTTGCAAAAAACCAAAACCTTAAATATAAACTTTCATCTCTAGGAAATTCCAATTCATTAACATGTACTCTGGGGCGAAATAGATAAAAAAATTGTAATTTCAAATAAATCCCACAAAATAATTTACTCATCTGGGTTTGGCTTGTGTTTTGATTTACCTATGATGAGCAATGGTTTAGATAAAGGAGTTTTATATATGTTTGTAGTATGACTGTACACCAGAATAGACACCTCTTATTACACTTGCCCTGTCTTAGCCTTAAAAGACGAGTTTTTTCTGAAGTTTGCAAAATATCTTAAAGTTTGGTACAAAGACAATTTGGCAAAAGATTCCTCGTCATGCCCGTGAAAATTAATAAACTCCCAATGTTTCTCGCTGGTTTGCCATTAGATAAACATAGCATACAACTATAACTAATTGAATACAGGTAAATGACCGTAGTTTTGTCTGGAGTCAAGGAAACGTACTTTGTATTTTTTTTATTTCTTCCTATATGTTTTCCTAACACATATGAAGAATACGTACCAACAATTCCCTTGCGTTTCTTTCCAAGTAATTTTTTAAACAGTAGCGGTACTCAAGTATGTAAATACCGTCACAGGTATTTTTATACTAATGTCAAATTATTATGTCACAAATATTTCAAATAATTTGTATGTACTTTAAGTTTTTAATTACAGGACTTTACAGATGTTTTCCAGGAACGTATCACTATACCCACTTCAATAACTCAAAAGACTTACTTACTTACTAGCCAACGCACCCCCCCCCCCCTTGGCAGTTGAGCCATTTGACTAAGCGCTGAGCAGTAGAGATGGGCTTCCATGAAGATGGAACTGTTGTAATCCTGAGCCCGGTACACTGCTGTGCAATCATTAAGGTGTTCGGTATTCATAAGTTCACCACCACACAGCAGACACTCCGGGGTCGGTGCATTCTGGTGCAGGGTATTTTTCATTGATAGTTCGGAGGGCTGCACTTCTTAAACAATACACTACTTTGTAATATATTTATCTTAGTAATATACTAACTAACACTTTTACAAAAGATTTAAGCATTTAGTAATTTGTTCAGTATTATTTTAAAACATACTTTATGTTTATAGCTCGTTCTATTTACATATATTTTCCTTTGATCAGCTGGATCAGCTGATAAGTAGTGTAACGTCCTAGAGATAATCTACTAGTGCATTGAATTTGCGGTCTGCGCAATCAATGATTTCGTTTACTTACCAAAACCAATGCAGTGAGTACCAACCTTCCACTACAACATGTTTGATGACATAAGTCAACTGTTCTGATTCCATCTCTAACTAATGTACAGTAAGGAAAACGCTGTAGTATGAAATGTGTTGTTATGTAAAGGAAAAGGTAACAGGTTTTTTTAGTTGTCAAATAGAAGAGATTTTAGTTAATTTGATTTTGTTAATTTGGTAATATAAGGTGGAATATAGAAGAAGCTTCGATATGCGTAGATTTTATTTTAAGAAAAGTTAGTTTTTATTTTATGTATATAATTTTGCGTTTCAGAAACTTATTCCTTAATTTTATTCTTTTTATTATTTTTTAAAATTCATTTATAATCATTACGTCCAGAAATAAGAAACTAACCTCTAAGACATGTAGATTAACCCCTTCTGTTCTGTCTAATATAGATCTTTGTCTGCTGTTTATTTATAAAAACACCAAAGAAATAATGAAAATAGGACAACCTGATATACACAAGAATAGAAGTTGTAGAGAAATTAAATAAATACACGAAAAGCTACACTGTTGAGTATGGAACTCAACACCGGTCTAACAAAAAACCATCTGACACTAATTTAATGAATAATGTCGAATAAATATAGCTTACAAAATCTTAGGTAGAGGTGGAGTAGATCGAGGATAGTCGCGAAGTAAAGCGAGGGCCTTTGTATCTTTCACTCACGTGGTCGTGAGATGCAGCCTATATTTAACACTTCACATAATATTTAAGGTGATGAAGAGCTTTAAAATCAATGTATGCATCCAGTACAAGTTGGTGCACAGAGAGGGAAAGGTAGAGAGAAAGAGAGGGGAGAAAAAGAGAGAGAGAGAGAGAGAGAGAGAGAGAGAGAGAGAAGGCAGTAAAGAGCGGATGTCAAGCTGCGTGGCATTCAAGCATATACTGTGGGCTATATTCCACGTGGCCTTGGTTCTTGAGTGGAGATGCCTACACCACAGAGCAACTATTAGGTACTCATAGGTGCTCTGTATTCCACACTAACACCCGCAGTACTCGAGAACTAAAAGTAGACTTATACACTTAAAGAATACCAAAGTAAATAAATTAAATTTAAACATAATATTATGAAGAGAAAATAACTTTTTATACTCACAAGATAAATTATAAAGAAAATATTACAAAATAGTAAATAGATTAAGTACTTTAATGTAAACTAAAACAAATTAAAATTAGAATGCAAGTACAAATTTTAGCAAAGGTAAATATCGCTGGTGGTTATATTTGTAGTAAGAAATTGATTATAAAACAAGGGTTATGTAATTATTCAAGTGGCTAAAAATCGATATGTGTTACAATCATGACTTTGATCCAACGATAGGAGACACTGAAAAAAAAAGAACATAGATGAAAGTACCATGTGTAAATGTCTATCAAGAATATAAATGTATAAATTAACGATTCGGAAAGGCTGTACCGATTATATGGTTTATATTATGAATATCGAAAAATTACACGTTATTTTATGTGTTAAATAATAATATATAAAAATAATAAATAATTAATCATAGAATCGGTGACTGAATAATTACCCATAATGGCCTCCATAAATAGTCTCCTTATAGTAATGATTTTGCAAAAGTTATTTTATACGTTAAGAACAAATGTTGAAATTTAAAATATTTTTCCTCCATTATAACGTAAGTTTAAAGATAATATAATCATAAACATGTTATATGGACTCTACCACCTTATGAATTATTTAAAACTTAAAGAAACATTTATTTCCGGTGTTGATAATACTAGTTCCATAACAAGAACAGACTTTGATAAAGCGTTTTCCAATCCTTTAATGAATAGAACTCACTGTTTATTTCTACTGTGTTATGAAACTCAAAGTCCTCAGAAACACAGTGGGTTAAATTTATGTACCTTGCTCGAAACTTGAAGCTCCCTCGGCAATATAAACAGGGACGTAATTTCTATATTCAAGCTTCGTTAAACAATCCGCTTTTAGGTAGCCCACAGTTGCCAAATTTATGAACCGAAATAAAAACATCTATAAAGAAAGAGTTATAAAAAACAAATTTATAAAGAATAATGCTCAAAAGAAATATAACAAATTATCCTCAATAAAATAGGTTTGAATTTAGAATGATAAAACCATATAGACTTCAATATACTTACTCAGATTGAAATTAGTATAATTTCTCTTTAAATAAAAGCAAAATAATTTAGCAAAGCCTTTAGTTTCGTTATAGCGTAAAATGTGTCTAATAAACATTTAGAGAAAAATCAATAGACATAACGTGGATTACATTTTAGCCAAAGTGATTTATTGTATGTTTCTTTTAAAATCCAATTCTTTAAAGATATCTAAATCATATATCAAAAGGAAATGGAATTTTATTGAAATAATTCAAAATTCTTACAAAGACAGTTATTACTTTAAAACACTCAACTATTTGTCTGACTTCTAATTTTAAACAAATAAATTAATTACTTGGAAAATATCATTTCTACTGTTTTTCTTAATATTTGTTACAAGAATAATATATATATATATATATATATATATATATATATATATTATTATATATATATATATATATATATATATATATATATATAACAACATACGTTATTCAAATACAAGAATATAATTTATTTATAATCAAAGATTTTCGTTGGTTAACAGTTTCAGATTATTCATTCTGATGATGTTGGTACTGTTTACCAACCAAAAGCCTTTGAATATAAATAAATAATATTCTTGAATTTGAATAACCTATGTTATATTAGACTATTAAACAACAAAACATATCATATATATATATATATATATATATATATATATATATATATATATATATATATATATATACACACACCATATATACCATATTTCATTTTATACTGCAACCCTAAAACAAAACTTTATTAGAAAAATCTTCGCTATACCATTCAATTTATTACTACTGTCCCAGATATTGGATTTTTTTGTTGCTAAGTTTGTTATTTTGGAACATACTGCTAGAAGTAGGCTACGTAAAGCGCTACTATACCCCCATTAACATGTTTTATTTCAAACAAATAAAACTACGTTTCAAACTGTAATGAATTTTATTTAAATTTCAATAATCTCCAAAATATTTACATAGAAATAAACATTGGAATGGGGGACATGTTATAATGACCTACACGAGCGTTATATACTTGTACAATGTGTTTTTAAATAAAAACTCCAAATTTATCCAATCTAAAAACATTGAAAAGTAAATTCTAATAAAAACTCATTGGTGAACCATGTGAAAGGGCGGTTGCCAGCATTACAGTTCCAGACATTTTGACAGAACCTACCCTCTTGGTTTGACGGTTTCCACAACTCCTAAATTACAATATCTGGAGCCACCCTCTTTTTCGTTGAAGAAACTTTAGATTGAAATGTAACCCTGGGTTTCGTTGGGGCTTGTGATGGAGTGTTGGATATGTGTCACTCATTTTACTTTTCAATTAAACACTAAAGGGAGACTTTGTCAGACGTTTATCATATTTCAGATTGCTGAGCTCTGGTTATATTGAAAACGTTTCATATACTGACAGCAGATCCTTTTTGAAATAAATATTATTCTATTATAACTGTTATTGAAATAAAGCCTGTGCATTTGCATTTCAAAATTTAAACTTTGGCTGAAAATAAAGGACTTCAAATATAAACAATACCTACGAATAAAAATAACAATAGTATTTAATTTCCAAGTAGATTTATTTGCTTATATCACAAAATAGTTTTTTTTTGCAAAAATGATATAATAAAATATACATCTCGTGTGAATTTTAAACTCTTGAGTAATTTGGTTGTCAAACTAAAATTTATGTTTGTTCTCGAACATATTACCTTCTTTTAAATACAGAGATAAAGTTTCAAATACTTTTAGCTGCTATAAAAATCATTTTCCTTTCTCATCACCTTTGTTCCAAAGACTAAACAATTTGAAAAAAATAATACTTAGTAAATAAAAACTTTACTAAAAAAAAAAACTAATTAAATTAATTTTAATACCATTAAAAATAAAAAGTATGAAGATTCTTTATATAGTAAGTATAAGTATTATACTTTATAATAAATTATACTCAAATATAAAGTAAACGAATACCATGAAATCGAAAATAAATGATTGTTTTGTATAATAGCCCCGACCATAGAGAGACTTTAACAGTTCTTTATTAGATGTTTAATACTTTTTATAATGATTCCGTTTAGTAGTGTTTCAGTTGGACATTAAAATTGCTTAATTTCAATCAGTACACTTTTACCCGGCAAAATCTACTTCAGGTTGCAATTACTACATTACTTGCCTTTCTGCCAAAAGTTTTAATGCAACGTCTTCTACAGTGCTCTACTTTTAATGTTCTGTAACATGATCAAACATTTCTGATTGCAATACGGTATGTTACATAAATATTTCTTGTTTAGTAAATGTAAAATCGGCTATATTTAAAACAAACGTTTGTTTTTTGAAGTTGTTTATTGACAAAGCTAGTAGGGAGGTCCGGCATGTTGTACACCAACGCAAGGCCTTTGCCTGAATGCACAATGGGGGGGGGGGGATTATTTCGAATCATGTGTTAGGTTCCTGTAGGAAATAGACTTATATCATAGACTTAGTTCATTCTCGCACCTTAGAGGGAGTATCTAGATGGATTTGCAATCGCCAAGAATTTGTTAAAGTTTTAATAAATGTAATTTCAAAATTTTATAACTATGAGTAATGTTTTTTTTATTAGTGGCTTTGTTAGGAAAACAGATAACTCCATCAGATATAACAACTTGCTAGTATCAACCCTCACACCCACTCATACACTAAATCCAAACACTTCATCCAAACACTACATCCAAACACTACATCCAAACACTACTTCCAAACACTACATCCAAACACTTCATCCATTAAACCTGCAACTGCTAACTATAATCAATTTCAGAAATATTAACATATTTAATTAGAGCATACAACAATCCTCAAAACTTTTAAAATAAATATATTTTTTTAAATAAAAGCTTTAAGAATTAAATTCAGAGTGTTTTGAAAATTTTAGTTGATGTACAGACTGCATTACTTTTTATCGATTAACTAAATTTATATTTCTAAAATAACTAAACCCTAATCAGAAAGCGTATTCGGATAAAAAAAAAGGGAAAACGTGCAACAGAAGCGAATCCTACTGTATCTGTTTAATTTTGTGTACGCATGTTTCCATGATTGTTGAAACCAAAAACATCCATCTCGCGTCATGTGTGGGGCGGCCATTTTGTGCTGCTCACCTATGCCAGTAGTGATAGTGCAAACGTTCGTATATTATAGCAATTCCAAATTCTCTGACTTTGTGTTTTTTAAAAAAAAAAAACAATTTAATTCCCACATTATCTTAAAATGTATCTTTTTATGTGCTGCAGATGGATGTATTATTATAATTAATAATCAATTTAGCTAATATTATTCAGCTACTGGATGCCGTAAAAAAAAAACATTCTCGGTAACGGGTTGTTAGATAATTTTCAGAAAATTAGTAGACTTATGGTAGAAAAAAGCGAATAAGACTGTTATTGTTATTTTATTATTTACCAAAAAAATTATCCAATAAAAAATGTATAATAACTCCCTTTTAGAAGCAATGAGTTACACATTCTAAATTGTAATAAATAATTGTCTGAAAGTTACAAATTAAATTATAAATACCCAATCATAATTATAATAAGAGTTTATTTAATCTATATAATGTAATTAACTTTGAAACGGGTTACTTTTTTAAAGGAATAGCCATTGAAATATGTAAAACGCTTGACACATTTTGGGGTCAGAAGTGAATAATCCAAATATAAAGAAGGCTTCGTAGATATAAAATTTTTTTAAAGTAGACTATTGTTTCAAACCACTTAAGTACAACCTATAAAACCTTAATTTTGCCAGGAGTCGTGAACCTTTATCGCCGTGATGAAAAGTCAGTTGACATTGTTTGAGCGTAAGCTTTTGAGGAAAATGTATGGTTCGGTCCAAGATGTCAAACAAATGTGTGGGAGCTTCGAACTTATGCCCAGATGTATTCCTTAAATAAAGATGCAAATGTGGTCTAGTTTATTAAAACACGACCTCTAGAATAGTTGATTCACATCATAAGAACAGCAACCAATATAATGCCGATTAAACTTTTACATGGCATTATGATTAACAAAAGAGGAATTGGCCAACCAAGAAGACGATGGCTACAGGACCTTGAGGAAGATTTAAGGGTACTCGGCGTTACAGCATGGAAACAGAAGGCTAAAGACAGACGTACATGCCGGGTCATTGCTAAGGAAGCAAATGCCCACCAACTGTAGTAGTAGTAATTTAATTAAATTTAGTTCAAGTTAAAATATTTTGCCAAATTTTTCTTCTTACTGATGTAGGCTACTAGATTTCGAGGTATTTTCAGCTAACATCAACATATTTTCAATTGTTGGCTATTGTTAAATATTTTTTTTACCCGGTTTTATTTATTTATATATTTACCATTAATTTGATGAAGAACCCATATTTAACTTGAAGTCACTCGCGTAAATTTGTCTTTACACAATTTTATTTGTTCTCAAATTTTAATGAAATTATTTGGTTGTACCTGAATTAGTAAAGTTATTTATCGACATTCGACCAAACATAATGTACTGTACATATACAAGAGAAACAATATACTCACATCTCACACCTACAACTTTATAAATCACGTTTCTACAGCCATGTTGGCATCATCAATAATAAAAAAATCACAGATCAACATCACTACGATGAACATTATACACTGGCAAATATTACTTTAGGTTTGTCACTGATTATGGCAATATAGTTACCGAAAAGTGTTTCAAAACGTTAAGACAGTGTTGTAAGAATTTAGTAGGCAAATTGGTGGTTTAAATGTATATCTCAGTATAATTATCGATTAAGCTAGTCATCGTCCCGTAATATAAAATAAGCCCTAAGGGTCGTTACCAGTAGATAACTCACTATAAAAATAAATAAATGATAATGACTCAGTATAATTATCGATTAAGCTAGTCATCGTCCCGTAATATAAAATAAGCCCTAAGGGTCGTTACCAGTAGATAACTCACTATAAAAATAAATAAATGATAATGACTCAGTATAATTATCGATTAAGCTAGTCATCGTCCCGTAATATAAAATAAGCCCTAAGGGTCGTTACCAGTAGATAACTCACTATAAAGATAAGTAAATGATAATGATCCTTTGTTTAACCCTGGTCTTCATACGTTTGGCTGATAGACTGTCATATTATCTGTTACAGTACCTGCAGGCATCACGGACGATTGTCAGAGAAGCCGTTGTGTGTCTCAGAATTGAACGTTTATTAAAAATGTGAAATAAATCACAATGTTTTAACTATCAGTAAAATTGTCAAATTAGTTAATTTTAAGTAGAGAGCAGCTACGCTAGACGATATTCCACTCTCTTTATCCAATGAATAGATTTTTTAATAACAAGGTGAAATTCTTGGGTAACTCATGTCCACTACCCAGGTCAGGCCTAAACCACATGTATATTGACTATTTTAACAGTTTACATAAATTTTCTAAAAAATATACATGCGTGTGCTCGTCCTGTAATAAATACAATAGTAAGGACACAGATTTATAAAAATAACCTTAAAACTATACTATCAACAAAATAACGCCCAATTTTCCACATGGGCGCCGCCACGTAATAATGTCACCTCAAGGAGCCGTGGCCGTGGTTTAAAAACATTTGGACACAACTAGTGTAATGGATCTGATGAATTTTGTAATTAGCAATTAATTTGTTTATCTCAGTGTGATCAAAATAACACCCTACTGGATGTAGATGGAGAAAACCAGTTGTAATCGACTATATTTTAAGCCATAGAGAGAAAACAAAAGCACAGATATTATAACTGAAGTTTATGTAATAACAATACAAAATCAGGGTAAGACAAGAAATAAATATAGCAAAGAAGAAATATCTTCTGTTAGCAAAGAAAGGATAACCGGTAAAATAAAGCCTAGATATCATAACACAAAGGAAAAAAATACTTTTGTCAAACATTAAAAGGCCTAGGAATATAAGATATATAATTAATGTTCTAAATCATTTTCCAGGTCGCTCCTGTTCGTCCTTGGCACAGCCATCAACTCAGTAGTTATCAAAGACATCACTAACAACTTTGGAATAATCCCGATAGAACTTGGGTTAGCAAAATTAGAATCTTCCTACCATACATTTGTCCACTATTTTAATGTGAGAAACTTTATTAATCATTTAAACGACATTGATTCTTATTATTATGATATATTCAAAATATTTGAAGTTAATTGCAGCCTTTGTAACGGTAGCCTGTTAGACAATGAATATGTAAAATACAATGGTAATAAAAAAGACATATTTTTATTTATTTTAAATATGTTAACCACAGTAAAAACGTAAGTGAAGAGAAATTAGAAATTATACTTTTAAAAGATAACAGTAATAATAGAATAAAAAGAGGTCTTATAGATGGACTAGGATCCGTTATCAAATCTACAATAGGCAATTTAGATGCATATGATGGTAAAAAATATGAAAAGATAATTAAAGATATTGAAAATGAGCAAATTAAAATTATTTATCAACTTGAATCATAAAAGTCATAAGTAGTAGTTACAAGGAAGAATTAAATAAAACTTTTAATATAATCGACGAAAATGTTTTAGAATTAAAGAATAAATTAGGTATTGTGAATCGTAATGTAAATGACTTTGTTGATCTAGAAAAGTTTAGAAGTATTTTAAACCAATTGAACATTTTATATAAAATAATGTTACAAGAAATCACAGATTTGGAAAATTCTCTTACATTTTATAAACTAGGTGTTGTACACCCTAGTGTTATCTAAACGCAAGAGCTATATGAGGAATTAAGCAATATATATAAATATTATAATGAGAGATTACATGTAGAACCAAAAATAGAAAATAGGCGGGAATTAGAAAAAGTGATTAAAGTTAATTGTAAACTAAATTCTAAACAAATTGAGTATTTTATAAACTTACCTATTGTAGAAAAAACTGATTTTAAAATGTATAAATTACATTCTATACCTACAAAATATTAAACAGTTTATGTAACAATTAAACCAAAAGTAGGGTACATGTTAGTGTCTAAATCTGTAATTTTAGGTTTAGACAGTGATTGTAATGGTAAAATAGATTCCAAATACTTTTTGCTCATTTGACCTTTTAACTCACCACAAATTAGACTGTGAAATGTCCATCACCAGAAACAATAACGCCAATAATTGCGAGTAAACTGTATTGGTAGTCACGGACAAACTAATTAACTGGATCCCAGAAATCAACCTTTACTGGTAACCTTCCCCAATAAACAGACTCTAGAAATTACCAGTCGCAAAGCAACTACCACCGTCACCCTTCAAGACATATTCTTAATAAAAACTATGATTCGGTCTTTTTCAACGAATGGAACTCAGCCACAAATCAACAATCTCTGGAGGTCACCCTATGTTCATAGACACGTCCAAATTAAAATTTACGATACATAAAATTCTAGAGTTATCAGTCAAAATTAAGCGACTAGAGTTGGGCAAAATAAACACAAAAACCATCTCAAGAATGAATCTAATTATGAGAATAACCCATCACATTCGTGTATGGACTATTACACTTTATAGCATCCTATTCAGCGGCTTGATATACTTCACCTTCACCAAAATGACGAAGAGGACTTCAGCAGATGCTGAAACTTCGCTATCCCCCGAAGTTTATTTATTAATGAAGGAGTTATGTGAACGAATAATGTGAACTTGACTAAATATAATGCTTACTAGAGTAGATTCCTGCCTACACAGATTTTGTATTGTGCAGCTGGTAAAACAGCTTTAGCTTTTAGCAAACTCTTGAAGAGTACAGTTGTAGGCAGTCCAACTGAATGCATATCACATGTATTTTTGTTAAGTAAATATTAATTGTTTGTATGTAATAATTTCAAAATTAAATTGATGTTAATTAATAAAGGTTTATAAAAATAAAATTATTTTAAAAAATCTTTTGAGCTTAACAACACACGTAACTTTATATATATATATATATATATATATATATATATATATATATATATATATATATATATATATATATATATATAAATATATATATATATATATATATATATATATATAAAGTCTATTTGTAGAAACACCAAGGATATGTTTAACTATATAAATTTTACATAGTTAGGCTTTATATACCACAAATGTTTGAAATAAACTTTGAAACAATTAGTGCTAAAGATAGATAGGGGATGCGGTTGGAGAAATTAATTTAACAGAATAATGAACGAAAACAAAACATACATAGAACAGCTGTAGCTTTCTCACGATCTGGTTTAAGTTTAACCTTGTAATGAAATTAAATTTCTGTAGAGTGAAACCTGCTGTTTGGCGCATAGAATTCCTTAAACATCGAGAAGAGAAAAAGCACTTTTTTTACAATCAATGGCAATGCTAAAAGCATTTTATTATAATTGACTTGAAATGCGCAGTGATTTAAATAAATTTTATCAGTATACACTTTAAAGTAATAATAATATTTTATGAAATTAAAAACTAACAATATAAACTATTTCTATATGGTAACTAGGAATGTATTCTCCTGTATTGGAAATCTATCTACATTTATTAATTGCAACATTATAATTTACCGCATTAATTATTTAAAGAACACAAATATAGACAGTCGTGGTATTGATTAAACAATATACAAGCACTGTGCAAAATAAACTAAATGATGATTATATATTGTTTCTTTAGCAACAGTTAAGAAACAAAGCCTAATTTTACACATTATTTAGTAGGTTTTGTAATACGTACAATCACAGTCTTGTACAATGACGTTACCTGGAGCTACGCCCCGTTATCAGTGTTGTCAGGTTTTTACGGTGTTGCAGTCGTGTTGCTTAAGGAACATTGTCGGAAAGATATGTACGCAATGTACATGCTGTTCGTGTTGTGCTTATTTTGTCTTTGTGGTGCAGTGGTTTTCCCCAGTATTATGTTCAATGCAGACGCCGTGATTACAAAGGTGTATAAAGTTGCAATAAATATCTCATATCATTGCTGTGGCATCCATTTACTATGGTCAACGTACTAGAAATATCCGTATTATCTTCGTATTTTTGAGGATCTCAGAAGTGTCGACAAGAAGCTGCACAACCTTGGTCATCCCATTAATCACCGGAGACACAGAATATTGGCCGCCCTCCTTGCTGTCACAAACGTCATTTCACTTGTTACTTACTCAGCACTGCGGAACTTTAGAATCTACCTTGACAACTTAATGGTGACCCATGTAATTCATTTGGACCGTTTGTACTCAGTGGGAATGATTTGGACAATGCGTTTTGGATTTAGCTTTTGGCTCCTGTCAGTACGTAACCGTTTACAAATGGCGAGAGGATGTCTGCGAGAGCTGAAAGGAACGTTGCAAAGCGAGGAAACAAACATCTACACACTCCAAGTACTACCTCCTGTAGAGTCTACCAGTAGTGCTCTTCCATCAGAGCACGATGAACACAAACAACAGCTGAGATATGTCAAGAAGCTTTACAACGAGATATTTCATGCTCTAAGTTTGACCGTGGATTACTACATTGATGGCTGCATTTTGAACATTATAACCGTGGGTATAATTATAAGCTTTCGAATGGGACTACACCATGGTCTCAGTTCTACGGTGCTTATATGCCTGATGTCTCAACCTGTTGTCTTAATTCTCGTTTCATGTACACTTGTGGAATCGGAAATACGATGTGCTAGAGAAGACTTTCTGGATCTTTTCCAGTCAAACAGGCGTGAGAATTTACAAAACCAGTTGAAATATATGTGCTGGTGGATCCGGCATGAGGTGAATGTAATATCTAGTAATATCTATTACTATACTATTGCTATTAGGTGTAATATCTATTATTTTAAATGTGAGCTCCATCCCGTTTCTGGTAAATGCAGTTTGTACTATTTACATTGCTCTATTTCAAAACTAAAACTGGTTGATAGTAAGGAATATTTTGATTACTATGATTCACAAGCTAAAATATGACCAAATTTAGATGAATAATGGTTTTGTATATCAGAGTGAAATCCTTAGCAATTATAATTTATTTAATAAATTTACATGGTTTTATTATGAGTTAGTATGTAGAATAGTCGTTTAAATACAATTTAGGAAACTTTATAGCCTATTTTATAAGGACATGATAAACAGGATTATGAATTATATATATATATATATATATATATATATATATATATATATATATATATATATATATATATTCACTATGATATTAAAGATAATATTATTGATTAAATATAATTTTGAGAACGTAGCCGATTAGTTATAGTACAAACTAATAAAAACTAAGTGTTGTAGAGTCATCGATATATAGCTACATGGTCTAGTTATACGGGATTATATAAGGCGACGAAATTGAAGCTTGATATACTCGTCAGAGATATAGAAGCAAAAATGTTTACAAATTTACCTTTGCCTAAACAATGTTTAATACTCTTTAGTTTTATTGATAAATTAACTGCCATGGCAAATGTATCATGTAGGACACAAGTACTTAAATGTTTTAACGCTTTGTTGCTAAAATGCCGCTATTAATACTGCTACTGAAAGACCATGTCGACGTCCTCATTTTACTCGTTGTTACAAGGCGGCATGCTTTCTTAAGTTTATGAGACCATTAGGAACAAAGAAAAAATTTATTTGGTTACATTTGGCTATCGTAAGTTTAGAAATACTATTATTCCAATGCTTTATTTTATATTCTAAGAGAATAATTTGGGATGGTTTGGACAAATGTAATATATATATATATATATATATATATATATATATATATATATATATATATGTGTGTGTGTGTGTGTGTGTGTGTGTGTGTGTGTGTATTTAATGGTCTTATGTGAACATGATATACACTTTTCATAACGTTTCATATATATTCAATGTAAATAAACATTATTTTGCCATAAAATTGACGCTAGGTAACTTAACAAGGTTCCTCGATATTCTATTCTTCCGATCTTGCAGCCATACGCATCGAAAAAGAGACACACACACACACACAGACACACACACACACACACACACACACACACACTGTAATGAGCTTAATTTGAGATTATAAGCGTGAAAATGAAGATTTTAAATTTTAAAATATAAAATTTTATTTTTCGATAAGAAGTAGTAAATATAAATACAGTGCCACAAGCACCTACTTCAAAGATTTTTATAAAGTAATGCCATTCATTTTAAAGGGGGAAGAATTTTTATAGATTTGAAAGAGATAGAAACCAACTAAGGTAAATAGGAAAGGGTTAAAATTCAAGTAGAAATTTAACCGAGATTGGGGAATAGGCAGAAAGAAAATGAAGAACAAAGAATAATGAAATCGCATAAATCCAAAACTTGGAAGGCTATGGCCAATACAAAATTTTGGTAGGCTGCCAACAAAAGGAAGCTCTGACGTCAAGGATAACGAGATTCATAGGGA
This sequence comes from Prosapia bicincta, assembly GCA_036971475.1. NCBI lineage: Eukaryota > Metazoa > Arthropoda > Insecta > Hemiptera > Cercopidae > Prosapia > Prosapia bicincta. Next base: position 372,884,846 of record JBAIZL010000001.1, read on the forward strand.
AAGGAATCGAACCATCTTACGTCACCTTTGACAAGTATGTTAATTGGACCAGGGACAACAGGTGAGAGAGAGCGTGTGTGGAGGATGAAAAAGGTAAGCGTGAGAAGGCTTCGGTGGGTCGCCAACTGCCATAAATGCTGGTCGGCTTTTGAAAAATCGCTCGGCTTTAAATGTATTAAAAGTGTAAAATTCCAACATTAGGTGCTAATTACGGAGAAAGGGGGCTGCAAAAATGTAACAGTGCGATTCCCTGGCCTGTATTCGGTCTCTAAAATTGGCTAAATTCAAACAAAGAATATGGTACATTTTCATAGGTTAAGAACGTACGATTTCAAAGTTTATAAGCCATAAATTATTCTTTAGAAAAGATATTACCTTTTAAAATTAGCCAAAACAACTATTAAAAGTGAAAACCATAAAAAATTAAACATCAAGTTTCTAAGAAACGGTTTTAAAACCAGAAGTAAAGTCAGTGAAACTCAAATAGATAAACAGGAATAAGAACTTTAAAATTTTAAAACTTTAATTCCCGGTTACGTGTGACAATGAAAGAAATAAAGAAAGATGATCCGGGAGAGAAGCTACACGTTGCAAAATCAGGACAGCCCAAGCTGAAAGGAATCTGGTCATGATTGCAGAGTCCAGGACACGGCACGATACCAGAGGAGCTTTCTTCTCTTTCAAATCTATAAATTTTTAAACTCACTTATTTTTCAGGAAAATGATAAATCAAGTAATTGTTTTTCATTTTTTTAAAAATGAACAAAGTATGTTATAAGGATAATATCTATGTTGATATTAGAAGTGAAGTAACACTAGGAAGATGCGGCGCCATTTTAACCTGACGTCTTCAAAGCCGAAATGGCAGCCAAAACGAGTAGAGATGTAAACTAATGTTTTGGACAAATAAATTATGTTGGAAATAAATCCTTTTTGGTTTTGTTTATAAGGTGAATCCTATATGAAAAGTAAACATTAGCTAGTTTTGGATGGGAAAAAATAAACCAACTAACCCAGTACATAGGGTTGCAAATGAAGCAGGTGAGAAATTACCAAATTAAAAATAATATAAAAAAATGTCAGAAGACATTATAGTTTTTGTTGAAGTAATTCTTAGACAGACAAAAAGTATATTATCAGTATTAATTGATAAGTTCAATAAGTATGACTTCTATATATACAAAAAAGCTGATTTTACAAATGGTGTGGTAAAATCAGGATCTACAGTTAAATATGATTCTTATGGTATTAATTGTTGATTTGGGTTATATTCTCAATACCATTTGTTGATTAAAATGGGTGAGATTTATTTAATGATTTTGAATATTTAATATGTGAATTTCATTTATAAATTGCTATTTGTTATTATTTGGGGGTTTTCTTTCATAAAATTTGTTTTTATAAAAAATGGGCAAATGTTTGAAATGTTTAATTTTAAATCTGGAAGTATATTTTTAACTGATTGTTTTCTAAATAAGTGGGGTTGTCTTAAATGATGGGGAATCTTAAACATGCATAGATGTTTTTTATAAACTTCAATTATTAATATGTGATAATATAAGGTTTAATTTTGAATTTTAAATATGTGAAAAATTCAGGTAAAATGTGATTAATTTACTTAGGTGATTTTTCCAATGGAATTATAAGTGATAATATGTTTTTCTTTTCGAATTAGTTTTGTTTAATTTGCTATAATTTAAATTATATTAAATTTCATTTAAATTGTAAGTTTTCAGTATATATATATATATATATATATATATATATATATATATATATATTTGTGTATATATATATATATATATATATATATATATATATATATATATGTACCCTAAAATTAAGTATATTTTTCAAAGAGTTACATTTGAACTCAAAGAATTCAAAGGGTTAAAAGGTTATAAAATATTCTAAGCTAGAGCAAAGTAATTAAGAAAGACATATTGCGTTCATTTATAAATGTTTTATTGTGTTTTGTGAATTCTGTAAATAAAAAGAAGTAGTTTTGTAAGAAGTTGAATTTTGTATAATTGATTAATCTGTGCTAAAGCGTAAATTGATGTATATAAATAAAAACAAGTGTTTATTACTATCTTGACGATTGAGTTGAAATTTATTTGATAAACAGATTTCTTATACAATCCGACAATCTGGTCATTAGGCTGAGATGCCTAAAAAGAATTCCTCCCCAAGAAAAAAGTACCGAATAGGTTAAATCTTTGCGAGTTAGGTTTCTTAAAATAAAGACCATTTCTCGTGACAGGATCTCTTGGAGATTTTGGTAAGCGTAAGCACAGGGCTGACCGGTTTGCGATGCTTGTTCAAAATTTTTGAATCTGTGTGATGGTGACGGCTGTCGCACACTCACACACACACACACACACACACACACACACACACACACACACACACACACACACACACACACACACACAAGTTTTCACTGAGGTATTTCAATCTATGGCCATCACAGTTAAGCTACATAGATAGATTTTCCTAACATTCTTAAAAATAAAAGCTTTCGTGTTGAATTCCTTAGTTGGTTGATTTATTTAACCCGGCAGAAAAATAAAACGTGAGGGGTCGCACAAGGTGGATTCGACCAGGTCATTTTATTAATACGAAAAAAATACTGAACAATATTTTATTTTAAAAATACAAACATCTTAATTAAGTATTATGTATTTACTCAAGTTCTATTGGTTTTAATTGTGACAATAATGTATTAATTAATTTGAAATAATATTTTAAGATTTAACAAATTTATTTTTTGAAAAAAATACAACACTCTAGATAAGTTGTAATAACATAAGGATTCTTTTACAAATACTTATGTTTAATAATACATTCTGAAAGAAAACTAATTTCAGAATAAGAAAATGTACTGGTTGTTTGCAATAGCTGTAAAGTAAAAGAACAAATTTTGAATCAAAATGTGTTGAAAGTTTAGGTAAATTTATCATAATATCACAATTATAGTGATGAATTGAAACTGTAAACATTTATAATTTTAAACAAAAATTACATACAATATGTCTAAGCACCTGAGGGTTATAGCAATGAAATTCCTTACAGTTCCTCATCCGATTGATAGCCTTGGGTGGCACAGTCTTGACAAGAAGGTACAGTGTGTTTTTGTTTCCTGTTTTGTCTCTAATTTCATAGACCACATCGTCCTTCACGTGCATCTTCTCCAATATTTCGCCCCTACGGCTGTAGGTCCAGCATCTCTTCAATGTTTCTTTTCACGAAACAGTTTTCTTCTAACACCACCAGGATTTGCAATCCTTTTCCTCAAGCCTTTCTTCCCTTTCCACGCCATCTAACACTCTAGCAAAACTTTCTTCCTCTGCTCGATTCATATTGCGTAGTAACACAATAAATATAACACACAACGCTCTAAACGATCAATAACACAAAATTGAAATTAAAAATTATGTCACACTTTGGCACATGCGAGGGGTCGCGCACGGTGGTTTCCACACTGACTTTTCTTTAGGCTGCTACACTGAGACACTTATTGGTGATAGCGAAAATACAAACACAGCATTTGATAGTGGACGAGTCTATTTGAAGGTACTGAGGGGGTGGAAGCTTACAAAAATCAGCAGTTTGAGATATTAAGAAAATGGTGAAGGCCCGGAGGAAAAGACCGTGACGCGACCTCTGCCGGGTTAACAATCTGCTGGCTTCGCTCACGTTCAAACTGTCAGTAAGTATTTTACTCTTCGCAAAACAATAATTGAACACTACTAATTTTGTAATTGCCTATTGTTTTATATTTGAGGTTTCATACATTAAATGATATATTTTCAAACATTTTTAAAATGTTATATTTTTATTTTCATTATTTGTTTTTTTAGACTGATATAAAGAAAATTAGAAATGTTTCACTAAATATAAATGCTTGGTTGTCTGCCTGTTCTTGTTGACTAGTCAAATAACTGAGTTTCGTCAAGTTCTAAGCTAGTATGTATTTATATAATATAATTCCTGAAGCTAAGGAAAGAAATCGTGTTTCTTTGCTATATTGAGGTTTTTTATAACCGGCATTACTTTGGTGTCACGCAATGGTTGCATTTTGTGAGTTTATGTTTCTATGGAAATACATTTTTAATAAAAACTTGGGTAAAGCCGTAACGAGTGAATATTCAGTAATTAGGGGCACCAGAAGTTTGAGTTCATTTTATCAAGACAGGAAAATATTCTTTACCCCCTTGGGACTTCCTGCACCTAATGAAACGTTTGGACTTAACATTAGGGTATTTTACATCGTATTTTGTCCATTATAACAATCATTTTAAATAATAGGCTTACCTAATGCGCAAACATTTTTACCCACTGCCAAACCATTATAACTTTCTCACTTTACAGATGATATCATTATCACAGTTTATTATTTCAATATAGTGATGCTAAAACTATTGTAATTTTAATGTATGGAATATGATAAATAACTTAGCCTCTCCCACTAGATACCATTTGGTGTATTGGAAAGAAACACTATGCTTGCTTTATTAGGGTTACAAAGACAATGGTAAGAGTAAATGTTATTTACCAACTGGGTGGTTTTCTCATTAAGGACAGAATAAATTGCAAGCGAGTGTAATATATCTGTTTTATTACTTCTAGTTGCTATTTATAACACTTATTATGACTAGTGGCTACGTTTACACATCATAGGCTTAAACATTTACGGAATGTTATACCTGTAGCCAAGCTATTCATTACTCATTGACAAAAGGTTTAACTGAGTGATTCATTCTTCAAGCCCCTTGGTAGTTGGAGACTAAACTAAATGTTGACGTTGGGAATATTTACCTTTAATACAGAGAGTAATGCCGATAATGAGTAGGCGCACCTATTGACATGAAAATAACACGTATTGACGTTTAAAAGATACGCTTACTGGCAATGATAATATGCACTAATTGGTCATAACATATTCCCTAACTGTCGTAAACATGGAAATAAAAACGATTCCAACAATCGTTTTAAATGCACAAAGGGTTTAATCCTAATATATTGAACACAACAAAATTAAAAAAAGCATTCAAAATAAATCGGAAAAATTGTTTCACCATTTTTTTTCTTTTGGTAACATAGATCAAAAATTAATATTGTTTTACCTATTTATTAGTCAGCAATGCTATTTTTCTAAATGCAGAGAACCAATGAATAATGATTCAAAAATCTTTTTTCAAATGTTTCAACAATAGGTAATCAATAAGTGATGCTAAATTTATAAGATTGTTAATTGTTTAGAAATCTGCAGCTGTGACTATAGAAAGTTATGGTTATTGTATATGTAATCTAAAGGTAAATTATTTTAAATACGTTAGGTTATAATTTACATACATACATACATATATATATATATATATATATATATATATATATATATATATATATATATATATATATATATGCGCGACTGTGAACACAAATATGTAACCAACAACAGTACAACTAACGTATTCACAGGGCAATAACAATCTAAGCTAACCACCCAATTAATAAAAATTTAAAATTTTTTAATAAAGTGCTGTCTTTGTGTAGATTTCATCATTGGTAAGTTACATTGTTTACATTTATAGCGCTGTCAATATTTGAGGCAGTAATGAATATTTCAGTTAATGAAACTTCAACCTAAACCAAACGTCTATCATAACTGCGGTTTTATTAAATTGGATTTATGTTTTCATAGTGAGCTTGGTTAGAGTTCTAATTTGGTCGACAATTGTTTTATCGATGATTCAAGCTTTTCTCAAGTTAGAAATACATTTTCTAATTTACAAAAATCTTTCTTAACATTGAGTATTCTACCAAAAGTTTTAGTAATAGAATGAAGATGACTAAAAAATATCAGTGAGTGACAATAATATGTTACGGAGTATGAAATTATCACATAGAATTATCGTATATTTTTAAACATATTTATTAGCTAGAAATGATATTTATCTATATGCGGAGAACCAATAAATAATTATTAAAAATATTTCGTTTAAACATTTCAACAATACATGAAAGAACTAAATTTGCCGGATGCCCTAACTAATAAGAAAAGTTGTATATTGAAACATAGTAATAGTGACTATTTTTAATTACGTATAAATCCTTTTCTTGTTTAGTTAGGTATGCTTAGTGCGTGAATAGGGTGCACCCAAATACTTTCGTCATCCATTTAGAAGACCACAGTGAACGGGACGTTTCTCAAGGCTCAGGTATGTGTATGTTTATGTTTACTATTTATTGTGTATTGTAAATATATATGACATCACTTGTGCTCTTACCGCTACCAGAAATTTAATATGATTTTTATCTCAAAATTCCTTTCGAAAATCTAATTTAAATCATACATTTCGTTACATATTTTGGTATGACGTGGCGGAATACGTAGCAAGTGTTTTAGCTTATACGAATGAAGGAGTAGCGCTGATTTATTCAGAGTTTGGATAACAGAGTTGTATTTACTTTCAACAGGCAGTGGAATTGGTGGAGATAGTTGGACGGATAGCCTTTTAACTTAGCGGGAAAGATTTTTACAGAGTTTTACGTTGGAGTGTAGTTCATGTATGCAAACATTAATGGGCATTTTATTTCATTGACGAGTGGATCACGGGTTTGTTTCTTACTATTTCATATGCTCTTATATTTAACCAATGGAGTGTTAAATTTTACCAATCAATTTAAGGGGTTGTGAATGAGTCCTCATTTATTTGTTATTCCCAATAATAAACAAGTGAATTGAGTAATGAAATTTTAATTAAATTTTCTACTTTCTAAGTAATTTTTGGGTAAAGCATATAATTTAAAGTTTAACTTCATTTCTGAGTAAAGACGTGCATGATTTCTCAAATCGTATTTGACAATAAACAAACTGCACTCCTCTTTGCATGTAAAGTTAGATAGTTCCTTCTTTGTTTGAAAATAGAAGAGTTATTCGTTTTAGTTTAAAACCAAGATAATCTGGATTAATTTTATTTCAGATAAAACTCGTTTATATTATTCATTTGTAGTATTTGTTTTGTAATGTTGTTAAAATTATATGTTATATTATTTATTTATTCGTGATTGAAATCATTTAAACGTTTAAATAAATGATTTATTATGAAATAGGGTCTTAAAATATAACGTCATTATAATATAACTGTCCATTAAAAGTTGAAAAATTTAAATTTGAAAATGTATAAGAAACTCAGTTTATTATCAGAAGTAATATTCATATTTGTTGATTACATACTGTTCATCTCCCGAAACGGACGTCCTCTAGTTACTAGCCCACGTGAAGATGGAATCAACAAATATAAACATCATTTCTATAAACTACGTTTGTTGTAAACTCTTAGCTATAAACTCTGAGTTACGCTCTGAGTTGACAATGAGACACATCTTCTGAAACGGCCGTCCTCAAAAATAATAAATTGAATACTGCACTAAAGTCAAGTGTAACATATTTACAAGCGTCTTTAGTTAAATAATATTTTTACGACTAATCTAAAAGACAAAACTGTTGATATTAAAATATAATAACCCAAAATTCTTTATTCCAATATTCTTTAATTATGTAATATATTTACTAATTATAACGCTTGATCTACATAATTAAAAATATAAAATTTAACCATAAAATATAACGCATTAAATTTATATTAGATATAATACGTTGCTCAATGGGTCCCATTGTAGGAGGAGTCACTCCTGATTAGGATTTACCTATTTCTCTCTAGTGTGCGCATGTGCAAGTGCACTGTGGTGAGACTTTATCTGGCAACACGGGTAATTTAGAGCAATTAGTTTGCATAATATTCTCCAGCTAATGTTAAGGTAATATAAGCACTGCATATATTCGTCGCTTACACAATTGTACAAATACCCAATAATATTAACAACATCAAATCAGAAATATCACCTGGTTACAGTAACCCTGAATACAAATTCTCATTGACATTAATCAAGAACCATAAAACTATATAGAGATGATTATATAAATTCACGGCCAAAATGGAATTCCTGAATCCGTAGTGTGTTATTTCTCACTAACCCCTCCTTTGAGAAACATTATTTGTAATATAATATCGTAAGATTCAATTAATTAGAGAACTTTTAAAATTATTTTAATAGCAGCAGTGACGACTATACCAAAACTAATTGTAATTTTATTAACAGTTTTTCACCTACAACATACATTTTTACTTTAGACGTTTCTTATTGCTCTATTGTCTTACCAGCTTTAATTTCTCGTAACTGTAAAAAATAACCAAACATATCTGAACTCCTATTAGATAAATGTTGAGAACGTAACTAAAATGGTTTTAACAGGAGAGGAATATGTCGTCTAACTGGACCAAGAAATATAAAATATGGTATCTAGTGCTCAATATAATATTTTGAATTGGCATATATTGTTCAGAAATAAACAAAACCGTTTTAAAGACAATTCTCAGAAATAATTCCGTTTATTACAAAGTAAGTTAGCAACTTTTGGAAATAAAGCCATTCCTGTAGTAAAACTAGGTGTGAGAAAGAGGTTAGTTGCAATTAAGTAAAAGGATCTTAGCCGTCCTTGAGGTAATCTGAGTATATGGCTGAAAAATTACTATCTACGTGTCAGTCATTGTACTGGTGTTCGTGTTTTGCTATAGCTGACTTTATTTTTGTATCAGCTGTCAAATTCCTGTCTATCTAAAGCTGAACTTTGTCAAATCGATCCACTTCATTATAGCATGTTATGTCGGTGAAATCAACGTCAATCGTTGATGTCGTTCGGTTTCTAAATCATCCTTTACTTATCATTAGCCCACAAACATTATGAAATATTTGCACTGCAGTACAACTTGGCTAGTTGTGTTTATTGTGGCGGCCGGTAGGCTGGGTGAAGAGGGACCATTTGATTTAGGACTTTAAAAGACTTTTAAAAGATAGGACTTAAAAATATTAGATACTATAATTTAGCTTCAATATGTTGCTGCTGTACTTTTATGTTATTGTCGATTAAACGTAATAAATTCTATTGCCATAATAAAGAGCAATATGCAATAAGTATAAAGTAGGTAAAGTACATACCAATTGTAGAGTTAGAAATACAGTAATTAAGCCTATAAAATATTACGTTTTTAATTTAATTATCTATTTATTGGAAAGTATTTATCAGCTCACTTTCATTGTTCAAAAGGCTTAAATCCCCTTTTAGGATGATTACATGTTCATCGAAATATATTATATTTTAAAATTGCAATTTTAATAAATTCTATTTGTTCCATATCATAGCAATTTTATCTTTGTCAGCAATTAACAGTACATATTTGGTTTTCTAAATTTTAAAATTGAAGAGTAAAATTATAATTCACCTATTAAACAGTATAAAAGTGGTATAACCTACATTTTAAAATAACAAAATTGTAATTTTTGAAATGTTGGTGTTTATTTTCCTATGTAATAAAAAAATTACCTATGTTGCTAAAAGTGGCCCTTGGTAAACGTGCCTCATTCTTATTAGCATAATTCCTACCCAGAGCTACATGGTCAGATGTTAATCCTTTATACACATTCGAGCACACAGTAGGAAAGAATACTCTTTATAAACAACAGTATGCAGATATAACTGCCTACACAGTTAGCTACACATTTCTGATTAACTTTAACAACATATATTACAGAAAGTGATTGTTAGTTTAATAAAGGTTTATTTTCTTTCAGCCAGACATTTAACGAAAACGTGATTTAGAGAATTATTCATAATTTATTTTTGTAATAACTTCAGAATTTTCATAGTTCTCGAAAAAACTCCATTAATACGGTATTACTACATATGAGGTCTTAACGATATTAATATAGTAAAGAAGCATTTTTTTACTTCAGACTTCAGAAGTTTATCAAAATTGTACGAACAGAGAGCATAAGTTTATAAGTTAGTAAATATGAAATAGTTAAGAGCCTGTAACCATTTTACATGGAAGTTTCCTAGTAGGAGTTTTATTTCTACAACTTTATTGCAGTGTAACAGATATAAAAGTAATGTCAACCCGTTTACTTCCCTAAAGTCAGATAGTAAAGAACAGATATTAACCGTAAAACCCAATTGATTAAAACCATTAGAGACATAAAAGCTAAAACTGCGTTTTGGTACAACTTGTGTATTATCATATATTGCTTTGTACATTTCCTTATTGAGTGATAGGGAATGGCTTTTGTATAGCATCTGTGCCAAATTTAAGTAGCGTTGCAGTAAGAGTGTACAATAAGGTTCTATTCCGCACTAAAATGGCGGTTTTGTTGTAATACTCTACACTTTAATACAATATCTACAAACATAAGACCTCTCTATATCTCCTGTGTTTATTATTCCGTGAATTTTCCTGGTTTTCAACACTGTTCATTCTAATTACACAGAGCAGTGCTTTGCTTTATAGTGTATTTAGTAAGAACTTACGTAAATCTAAGAAACGCATTTCCTTTTGCGAATGTAAATATTATTTACAATTATTATAAAGTTAATATAATGTCAAAGGGTATGTCGTATATCAAAAAGTAGCAATTTAGTTTTATGCAATACATACCATCGTATCAGTATAGGATACATTGTTATGATGCAAAATTATATTATACTGCTTAATATATTACAATAAAAATTATTTTGTAAAATAGATATCCAATACCTTCTAATAGTTTTCACACACACACACACACACACACACACACACACACACACACACACACACACACCATCACCCTCTCTCTCACACAAACACACCCACACACACACACACACACACATATATATATATATATATATAAATATAAATATATATATATATATATATATATATATATATATATATATATATATATATATATATAAAGAACAAAAGTCTAAATACAAATACAAGAATTATATTTGAATTTACAATTCAAAGCTTTTCGTTGGCTAACAGTACCAACATCATCAGGAATATTAAACAATAATATTAATACACAAGAAAACATATTGCGATATTTATATATATATATATATATATATATATATATATATATATATATATATATATATAGTTTAAATTGTCAGTCGTTAATAAAAACCTTTTTTCATTCACTCTAGTTCTAATACGTTTCTTAAAACTTGTAGTGCATGACACATGATGTCAATACAGTTTTTTTCAAATAATAAAATAGCCACTTAAACTCGCGTGGCTTTGTTAGGACATGTAATAATTTACACTTGCTAACTCTTATAACATACTTAAATTTTTAAAATAATAAACTAAATGTAACAAAGCCACTAAAAATACATTTCCCCCTAGATAATAAATTTTGAAAATTTCATTATTATAACTTTAACATAAATTTTAACAATTGCAAGCTCACTCGATCCTCATTCTAACGTGTGTCCTACAAGAATGGGCAAAACTCTTTTTCCACGGTAACCTAGCCCAAGATTCGAAATATCCCTACCCTTGTATATTCAGAAAAACATTTCATGGATTCGCGTATTTTTAAACACGGCGTCAATTTTAACTAGCGTACTCATAAAACTTTTTCATATAGAAAGATTTCTCTTAAGCACGCCGACACTACCCTAACTAAACAACAAATATTTATGCAACATTGTAGCCAAACATTATGTTGAGTGTTACACTCTAAGAATGGAACTACATTTTTAGCAAAACAAAAATGTAAAATAGTTTATTTAATAATTATCCCTTTTGAGACATTCTGGTGTATAAATAATCTATGTTTTACAGACAGAGGATTTCCTGAATGTAAGAGGAGGATAAAACTAGTCATAAAATATTTCCTTAGTTTAATTATTTTATAGATGTATTTTCTAAAATTTAAAATGTATTGGAGATTGTTTAAAATATTTCTTTATTGAATAAAAAACACCTACAGTTAAATATTTTCATCTCAATATTTTAAATCTCAATTATATGATAAAATGGTCGGTCATAAATTAGGAAGAGAAGACTAACTATGATAGTTTCATGATTTGCATGATAAAAACAGCATTCTTGAAGACGTTTTATAGAATACTTTAATAGTGAAGGGTTTTATAAATCTAAAATGTACAATGTTTTGCAATTTCGTGGATAACTATGATTAGGCTGACTTTTTTATGAATACAGGTTAACTATTTTAAACTATTTCTAGGATTTGTTTTATTTACATTACTTTAACGTACTTCCTTATTCTACCACCCTTCAACATAATTCCTATATTACACATAGTTGCAAAAGGAAGTGTTACTAAAGAATCTAATTAGGCCATTAGGTGTACTTTTTAACTAGCTATCTTGGTTTTGCAATAATGTTAAATCTATCTATTAAATTCTTGCACGTAAAGGATTCTAGCATCTAGGTAGAATTCACTTAATTTCGACGTAACAGACGGTAATTGGATTGCCACTATCAGTCTTTAGCAGTTGGATTCAAGTATTACCAACCGCCTTTTAAATGGTCAATGTAAACAACAAAAGATTTAGGTTTAATAACACAACCGTTTATTATTCGCTTGATAAAAATAGTATTAGGCAACAATATTAATTAAAAATTAGCATAACTCTTTTATTTAAAGCTTGTTTTTTTTTTAAAAATAGGTACAATAATTTACCTAGTTAATCATTTTTGTATAATTTTACTTCTAATAAAACGGTTAATATAAATATATATATATATATATATATATATATATATATATATATATATATATATACATATACAGTATATACATACATAATATAACATAAACATATGGACATATAGTACAAAATTAGTTCAAATTAATAATAAGTAGAAATATTAAGAAAAAAGCGACAAAGGTAACGTAATGAAAGCCAACAATGGCGGCTTAACCATTGTATATTTCGGTTGGGGCATTAAACCAGTAGTAGAAACGTGCTGACAAAAGATATAGAGTACAGAGTATTTCTAAGGGTTTACGTATTTTAGGAAAACCAAGGAAAGCATGGGAAGTAACACCTGTGTAGGAAACAAACAATATGTAAAGGTGCGTGAGATACACCGAAATAGCAGAAACCGTTGCCCGAACATTATGCGATACAAATTTAAAAAGTTATCTCTGATTGGTTGAGATACATAAGGGGGGGGGGTTAATATGAATAGTTTAAAAAACTAAAATCATCGGGCAAAGCGAACTAAGTTTGGAGATCATCAAAGATTACGTATGGGGGGGGGGAAGTGAGTTCTGAGAAATATTTAAAAGAGGTAAATATATTTAGAAGAATTTAGGAAATTGTAAAAGGAATTTATTAGCTATTTATGCATAGAAATTATAAAAGTGCGACGAGTAATGAATTAAGCAGATAATTAAGTAAATAGTTAAGTAAAGTTAATTATTGTGTAAAAGTGAAGTGAAGAAGTCACCGCCAGCAACCAGTGAATTCCAGGAGCGCAAACAAATAAGTATAAACTTTATTATATTAGATTCAACCAACAGAGGTTTCTATAAATTATTAAATCGGGAACAAAGTTAAATTCATTGTCTTTATAAATTTTAATCAAGTTTTTTTCACCAATGTCTACTTTATAGAAGATCCCGCAGTAATGACCCGAAAGAAAACAATCTAACACCGTATTTACTAAACTTTATTCTATTAAGAATAAGTCCTCAAGTGTCCCCATTAATAGGAATTGTAGTATTAGTTATGCAATCAATCTTTGTAACTCCATCATATTCATGTATGATGGTACAATTTATAAGATTTGGAGATCAGATGAATAAATGTAGGGGATATTAAAGTTAAATGATTGTTTACTTATTAAGAAACCTTAAGCTGTGACTATTAGAAAAATAAGGTAATTATATTATAATCTAAAGTTAAAACATAAAACTACTTTTATAATATATTTATGTATTTATATATATATATATATATATATATATATATATATATATATATATATATATATATGAACATATAAACTACTATTACACATATACCTCTAAAAATTATACTCCATAAAAATAAGAAGAAAATTACCAGTCTCAATTTTAAAAATAATTGTTCACATAAATATTTTCTTGATTCTAATGCAACAACAACCAGCTATAAATGAGCTTGCTAGTCTGTATGAAACTGAGTTAGTTGCTTAGAACAAAAATTTCTAGAAATTAGATCTAGGAAATCTGTTCGATTTTTCCTCTGAACAGATGTTACTCACACTTACTTTTTAAAAACAAAACAAGTGTTTCCATTGGGCAGCAACACAAAACTGTTACATAGAAATTATATAAACTGTAATATATATATATATATATATATATATATATATTATTTACGTCGGAGTTTTTAAAATGATCTCAAATAAGTTCTGAAATAAAAACAAAGCTTTAAAAATATAATTAGAAATAGGCTGAATTCAATAAAAGATCTGAATACAAAAAGACAATTCTTATTCACAGATGTGACCACTCCTTACAAGCGTTATACATACACTGACGTTCTAGCATCTCTAAAGCTCTATGGCCAGAGATGCAGACTTGATTTGTTCTAGAAATTATACACACCTGTTTCTCAATTATACTAGGCTCTACAATACTTGTGTCTTATACTAACATTGCCTATTTAATTTGAGAATAAGTTAGGTTACATAACTTTTATATACTCATATTATTTTCGAAATCTTGTCTTCTCTGAGTATCGTATCGGTTTTTATATTACATGGTTCTATGTAACTCACCCATTATTATTATTATTATTAATTATTATTACTGCGGCTAATTCTGCTTTGCAGGTCCCTAGAATGGGGTCTAATCTTGTGATAGGGAAGGAGGAGGGATAGAGGAACACCTCTTTAAAAAACCCTGGTTCAGTAGACCTGTTGATGGTACCTTGTGAGTGGTCCTTGTACGGGGCTACCGTACTAGGGGAAGGAACACCGAAAACAAACCGAAGATGGAGGTTGTAGCTAAAACCAAACCTACGGTGCATGGGGATGGATCTCCAGTACAGGCGACCGTCGGGAGTTAGGAAGGCGGCTCCGAATCGCCGTCAGGCAGCGCCTGCAAGGAACGTACCTTGGAGATAGAACACTAGGCCCCCTTGGATGAAAATGTGAGAAGTGGTGAGAGTAGAGATCTTTTCTCTAGGAGCTTCAAGGTTCAGAGAACACCGCCGTCGGATCACCGACTAACAGAAAAATAAAGAATCAATCCAAAGATTAGCAGGAAACAAGTGATGTCTCTCCTTTGGTTACGCAAGGGAGGAAAAATGGAATCGCGGGAGCTGGAACACCAGGAAATTCAATCGCAGAAAGTTCTCAGCAGCTATCTCCTCTAGAAAAACAGCTGTAAAAAATTGTCTGAGAAAACGCAGAGCACTTCATAACACGTCGAGACGTGCTAGGCTAAATGAGGGATGCTATAGGCAGACAAAGAAAAGTCAGCATTGATATTAAATCTGAGATAATGGAGCTCGAAGATCTAGTAGATGGGCTAAGCTACTTGAAGTGATCACGGGAGAAGGCTGCTTTTGGCAAAAAGAATAAGAGGGACAAAATGCTCGTTCTCCACACATGGTGGAAGGATAGTAAAGAGTGGCTTCGAGTGTCCTTCAACAGAGCCTAGGGAAAAACACAAAAGAGCCAGGCAAAAAGATGGGCCCTCGAGATAGGCACAAGGCTTAAGAGCTCTACAGAGGTCACTTGGATCCCAGGAGCTACTAATGAGACGGCTTCTTCTAGCAAGGAGAACAAGAATTGCGGCCAGTGGACTGTGGTTCAAAACTGCAAACAAGTAGCAGCTAGAATGTTACATTCGGGATAATCTATTACTAAATCCACTACCATGACAACTTTTCCTGAGGACGCTATATGGTTTCCGTGAGATGTAACCTTTGCTGCTAGACAGGATATAAGTTATTACGTTGTATTTAGTTCTTTCTTATCACTTCCCTTCACAGTGCAACCGATGTTTTGTAATGTGTTTGTTGAAATAATAATAAGGTTTTTATTCTCTCTACACACGCAATACACCGTTCTCTATAACACAACGAACAATATAAAATAAAACCTGAAGGAAAGTTGTTTCCAATAACTATTTCAGCTATTATTTAAACAACATTTTTAATAATGTTTAATTACTTTTAAATTATTTAATTTGTGAAGCCTTTAGTGGCGCAAAAGTATCGTTCATGGCACATATTGTAATATGAAAACAAACGTATAATAAATATAATGTCATAAACAGTAGTTTTATTAATTAATTATATATTTATCAATGATCAAAACAAATTAAACGACATATGTCATTACATGTCCTTACTTGGCCATAGATAAGAGAAAGATATATACTAATTTTTCCAAAATATTTTTTCGTTTCAATGAACTCTTCAGTTCAACGTCTCTTGAGTTGAAGAGGGTGGTTTTAGATATAATAATTTATGAGTTTCTGAAACCGTCGAAACGAAAGGGTGCTGTCAAGATGTCAGAGGCTCCTCAGCCAGCAAACACGATGACAGTTTGTATCAGTTTCTGACTCTTTTGTTTAATTCACTAGAATATTTCATAAAATAAATTGTATCTCTATTGTAATGAAAAATTGAAATATATACAGAAGCGTTATATATTTGTTATTGTATTTTTTTAATATTCTTTGGAAAATAGTATGTTTTCTTTCTTTTATGATTCATCTACTTTAATAGGTTATCGAGGCTCTAAAGTTTAAAATAATAGAAATTTTCATTAGCAAAGCTCCATCGTTTGCCCGGTATAACCTTTACAAAAAATCACACGTTTTACTGAAAAAATGGCAAGTTTTAAATTTTTGTCTGTTGGACGACTAATTTAAAAATTGTATTTTATATTCTATAAAAGAGTTGCGTGAAGAACAACATTTCAAATGAGAAGTAAAATAACAGGAAAATGTGACGTAATTTCACAATATCCGATTTAATTTTAATGTTAATAAATATTGGAACTAGAATGTGGTGTTGAAAACATTTTCTTATTTACTGCATATAAGGTTTATTTCTGAAATGACAATTTCCGTAGAAAAGTAGAAGACTCTTCTTGGAATGAAAGAGGTACTACGTTTACGTAATAAGAAAAGGTTTTTGAAAATAAGAAGATTTTCCAGAAGGTGTCCGAAACTGAATCCCAGAACTATAATGTGATCAGTTAATGTTACCTATTGCATTCACTTAGATTTTATTTGGAGATTATGTTTATATATTTTTCAATTGATATTTTCTATAAATGCAGAAATATCGTACATATTAGTTATTAGACAATTAAATATTTACTTATATTTCAATAAATCTTATTGTAATGCATTCATAAATAAATGTAATAGTGATTTTATCTAATAAAGTACTGAAAAAAATTGTAAATAAATAATATTTCTCATAAACATTCTTCAATAAATATAAACTAATATAAATACTAGGAATTAGCAAATAATTAGACATACGAGTATGTTTACTTTCTCGTTACATAAAGGAATGTATATTAACAAAAGGTAAAAGGAAACTCCTATATTACTGCACGGGGAAATTTTAATGTCTTCTTTGAAAAACATTGGAATGTTTATAGATTTAGTATTTCCCTACTTCGAAGGTAGTGGGATCTAGGTCTTATAATTTTAGGGACGCTTCACAAAATATAACAAAATGTGAATGTAATTTTGACTATACCTACTGATTTACATTCGTTTTTCTTATAATAATAATATTTGTAATGAGTCTACGAATTTTTAAATAATAAATTCGGGATAAGTTATTACTAAAATCCACTATCATGATAGATATAATAGGTTTGTTTTAGGACATTTTCTCGGGACAATGTTTAATATTAAACCAGGACAGGAATATATGAAATGATTTACCTTTCCTCAGATGGGATTTTACTTAAGCATCAATAAAACGCTCTTAAACACATATTAAAGGATAATAGCTTCAGGAGAATAATTTTTGCTTAGAGTATGAATAACACAACATTTCTGGGTATATTGGTCATTGAAATGTGATTACTCTGGATTCACTAAAGGGCATGACGCAAAATAATTATTGTAATATGTTGGCCTATATAACGCAACAATATTCATTTAGAACCGGGGTCTTCACTAGGATCGCTTAGTCTATATATATGCTACATGTATGCTATATTAACCCACAATAGCTATGTAGCATTTAAATATATACTCTAAACAATATCTAAGTGAAAACGAAAAAAGTTGTTAAATTGTAGGGTCAACTGAGTTTATTAAATGGGCCGTGATTATTTTTCTTAAATCATCAAGATATTCGTTCTCTATAAAGATATGGCTGAAAATATTCTAAAGGCGTCGAATATATGATTTTCTTCCAATCCAAGAATAATTATCTTTATCCAACAAATTATCTTCTCACTTCAACAATAATCACTGCACTTATACATCTGTGGCACTACTCTGCACTTCAGCCATGGTGGTTCGTCACCAAAGATTTGAGGGTTCGCAGTTGATAAACTGTTATTAGATAATTATTAAGATAATTATTCACTGAAAAATATTAGTTTTAACTTTCAGATAATGACGACACTAATTTCTTTTCTATAGAAAAACAACTACAAAAGAATAACGGCATGACTCTGTAATCGGTTTTTCTGTAAAGTTTGAAGCTCTGTCTAAGGCCGAATGTATTTCGAGAAGGCATAGACTACATATTTGCTGTAGCTGCAAGCTATTTCCCACCTATTGTTTTTACAAACACTTCAATTTATTTTTAAATAGAAATCACTCTTTATTTGTGTGTTTAATGTCACACGCTTTATAGACAGCTACTGCTTAAGTAAAATTAGCTACACATGCCGTCTCTTCTGTGTATGTTCTGGGTCCCTAAATCCCGAACTCTATCATTTCGTTTATGGCATTCAGCCTTTAAAAATGAGCCCTGAGCGGTAAATATGAGGGGCTCTATTACCACCCCAGGCCTATTTATACGGGCCTATTTCAATCCAAATGTTAAAATAAAATTAATATATTAGTATTAAACAATAGATATAATACCTAAGATGTTTATAATTATGTAATAGGCTATTAATTACACTTAAACAAAAATCACCTATAATAAATACAAATAATTAGTACTAGACAATTATTACGTCGTACATTTCAGTACCTCTTTTTGTATATATAACAGCCTCATGTAAGCAGTTGTTTTTGGAAAAAAACATACTTAATAAATGGTTGATATTGTATATCGTAAAAAAAAAATGATTGAGAATGAATTTTTTAAGAGTAATGCGTCCGAATTTCTTTCAAGTTTATAGCATCTTGTGCATGTTAAGTGAATGTTAAAATTTAAATTTTCTAAACATTTGCATTGACATTATTGTCAGATTATGTAATAATTTGGTATGAATAATAAAATTTCAAGGTCGGAGTGCATATCATTATATTTAAAAGAATAGCAAAATAAATAATTAAGTAATTTAGTACTTGTTACGGGTACGATACGTCATATCTCATGTGTTATTTTTCCATGATTAATTTGCACACAAACACACACACACAGTTGACGTGTCGAATTATGATAATTTGTTATTAAAAAACTAACAACCAGTTGGGCCTTACGTCCAACATTGGGCCTGCCACTGCCTCAAGCATCATTATCCGTTTACTGTAATTCTTTGGATAAAATATTTATAAGTGATATTATTATGTGAAAAACAAAAACCCGATATCTAAATTTTCATCTCTAAGAAAATCCAATTTATTAACATGAACTCTGGGGCGAATTTGAAAAAAAAATTTGTAATTTTGAATAAATCCCATAAAACAATTTAGTCATCTGGGTTTAACTTGTGGTTTGATCGACCGATGATGAGCATTGCTATGGTTAAAGGCGTTTTATATTTGTTTGTAGTATGACTGCACACCAGAGTGGACACCTCCTATTCGCCCTGCCTTAGCATTAAAAGACGAGTTTTTTCTGAAGTTTGCACAAAATATCCTAGGCTGGTGCAAAGACGATTTGGCAATGCCCCGCATGCCTTTGAAAATTATGAAACTTCCAATGTTTCTTGCTGGTTTGCCATTAGATAAACATAGCATACAACTGTAACTAATTGGATACAGACTAAATGTTTTAGTTACATCTTCAATCAAGAACACGTATTTCGTTTTTTTTATTTCTTCCTATTTGTTTCTTAACAAGTATGAAGAGTACAATCCAATAATTAACTTGCATTTTTTTTAAAGTATTTTTTTCAAACAGTAGCGGTACTCCAGTATATAAATATTGTCACTGGCATTTTTATACTAATGTCAAACTACAGTATTATGTCACAAATATTTTAACTAATTTCAATATTCCTTAAGTTTTTAATTACGGGACTTGACAGATATTTTTCAGGAAAGTATCACTATACCCACTTCAATAACTGAAAAGATATTTTACTTCGTAATATATTTATCTTAGTAATATACTAACACTTTACAAAAGATTTAAGCATTTAATAATTTGTTCAATATTAATTTAAAACCTACTTTCTACTTATAACTCGTTCTATTTACATATATTTTCCTTCGATCAACTGGATCAGCTGATAAGTAAAGTGGCATCCTAGAGATAATCTACTAGTGCATTGAATTTGCGGTCTGCGCAATCAATGAATTCGTTTACTTACCAAAACCAATGCAGTGAGTACCAACCTTCGACTACAACAAGTTTGATGACATAAGACAACGGTTCCGATTCCATCTCTAACTAATGTACAGTAGGTAAAACGCTGTAGTAGGAAATGTGTTGTTATTTAAAGGAAAAGGTAACAGTGTTTTTATACGTCTAATAAAAGAGGTATCAAATTGTTTTAGTCAATTTGTTAATATCAGGTGGAATGTAGAAGAACCATAGATATGTGTAGATTTTAGTTTAAGAAATATGCCTGTTTTTTTAAATATTTTTTTCTTATAATTTTGCGTTTCAGGAACTTATTTCCTTAATTTCATTCTTTCTATTATTTTTTAAAATTTTATTTATAATTATTAAGAAACTAATCTCTAAAACTTGTAGATTATCACTACCCATTCTGTCTTCTATAGATATTTTTCTGCTAGTTTATTTATGAAACACAATTAGGTAAAGAAAATAGTACAACCTAATATACACAAGTGAAGAAGCTATAGACAAATTAAATCCCCACGCGAAAAGCTACAATGTTGAGTATGAAACTCAACACCGGCCTAACAAAAAACCATCTGACACTTATTTAACGAATAATTCGAGTGAAGATAGCTCAAAAAATCTTAGGTAGAGGTGGAGTAGATTGTTGGAGAGACGCGAAGTAAAGCGAGGGCCTTTGTACCTTTCACTCATGTGGTCGTGAGATGTACCCTATATTTAACACTTTACTCAATATTTAAGGTAATGAAGAAGTTCAAAATCACTTTATGCATCGAGTACAAGTTGGTGCACAGACAGGGAAAGGGAGAGAGAAAGAAAGAGAGAGTGGGGGGAGAGCGAGAGAGAGAGAGGGAGAAAGGCAGTACGGAGCTGATGTCAAGCTGCTTGACATTCATGCATATACTCTGGGATATATCCACGTGATAAGGGACTTGACCACCACATGGCACCTGTAGGGGATCATAGGTGCCTGTTATCCACACTACCACCCGCGGCTCTCGAGAACTAAAAGTAGACTTACACACTTATAGTATACCATAATAAATAAATTAAAGTTAAACATAATATTATGAAGAGAAAATAACTTTTTATTCTCACAACAAGATATATTATAAAGATATTATTTTTAAAGTAGTAAATATGTAAACTACTTTAACATAAACCAAAATAAATTAAAATTAGAATGCAAGTACACATTTTAGCAAAGGTAAATATCGATGGTGGTTAGATTTGTAGTAATAAATTGATTATAAAACAAGGATTTTGTAATTATTCGAGCGGCTGCAAATCGATATGTGTTACAATTATGAATTTGACCCAACGATAGGAGACACTCGAAAAAAAAGAATATAGATGAAAGTACCATGTGTTAAAGTTCATCAACAATATAAATGTATAAATTGATTGATTATTCGGAAAGACTGTACCGATTATTTGGTTTATATTATGAATAACGAAAACCTGTACATTTTTTTATGTGTTAAATCATAATACATAAAAATAATAACTAATTAAACATAAACTAGCGTACTGAGTAATTACCGGAATGGTGAATCTTACGTAATTGCAAATGGTTTCCTTATAGTATTGTTTTAAAATGTTGTTTAATACGTTAAGAACAAATATTCAAATTAAAAATATTTTTTCTTAAACCTTTTAAAAATATTTTCTCTCCATTAATACGTAAATTTATAGATCATATAATCATACACATCCTATATAACTCTTCAACCTTATGGAATATTTAGAACTTAAAGAAACATTTATTTGCGGTGTTGATAATACTAGCTCCATAGCAAGAACACACTTTGCTAAAGCTTTTTCCAATCCTTTCTTTAATAAATAGAACTCACTGTTTATTTCCATTTTGTTATGAAACTCAAAGTCTCCAGAAACACAGTGGGTTAAATTTATGTACCTTGCTCGAAACTTGAAGCTCCCTCGGCAATATAAACAGGGACGTAATTTCTATATTCAAGCTTCGTTAAACAATCCGCTTTTAGGTAGCCCACAGTTGCCAAATTTATGAACCGAAATAAAAACATCTATAAAGAAGGAGTTAGTTATAAAAAACAAATTTATAAAGAATAATGCTCAAAAAAAATATAACAAATTGTCTTCAATAAAATAGGTTTGAATTTAGAATGATAAAGACTTCATTAAACTTACTCAGATAGAAATTAGTGTAATTTCTCTGTAAATAAAAGTAAAATAACTTGGGAGAGCCTTTAGTTTTGTTATAGCCTAAAATGTGTCTACTAAACATTTAGAGAAAAATCAATAGACATTACGTAGATTTCATTTTAGCCAAGGAGATTTATTGTTTAGTTCTTCCAAATCCAATTATTTAAAGATATCTAAATCATATATTAATTGCAAGTGATTTTTATTTAAATAATTCCAAATTGTTGCAGAGACAGTTATTACTTTAAAACACTCAACCATTTGTATGACTTCTAATTTTAAACAAATAAGTTAATTACTTGAAAAATTTAATTTCTACTTTTTTTAAAATATTTATAACAAGAATCATATATATATATATATATATATATATATATATATATATATATATATATTTATTTATATATATATATAATTTTATACTTCAACCCTAAACAAAACTTTATAAAAAAAATCATCGCTATACCATTCAATTTAATACTACTATCCCAGATAGTATCCCAAGTAGCTATCCTTGTTAGGGGACCATTTGAATGGGTTATCAAAGACCTGCTTCAAGAGGCACTCAAGGTAACAGAAGCATGGTGCAGGGAGTATGGATTATGCATCCAAGGAGAGAAATCTGTGGCACTCAACTTCACTAGCCGATATAAAACTAAATCGCTGGAGATGATGGAAGTTGGTAATACCAAAATAAGCGACGTTGAGAGCGCTAAATATCTGCCAGTTATCCTGGATATGAAGCTACTCTGGCGTGAACACTTGGAGGATAAGTGCAAAAAAGCCATAGCTACGTTATGGCAATGCAGAGAAACAATAGGCACGAGATGAGGTTTGGGTCCACGTCAGATGAACTGGATTTATTCCGCTATTGTGGTGTCGAGGTTGATATTTGCCTCAATCGTCTGATGGGACAGGGCACAGAAAGAAACAAGTAAAAGAATGCTGGATCGCGCGCATGGGCTCTTACTTAGACGCATAACAGCTACAAGGAGAAGCACACCATGTGAGACCATGAGGGTTATGCGGGGTTTTCCATCCTTGAGTCTTCAAATTAGGATGGAGGCAATGAAAACTGCATACCGGCTAAGTTGTACCGGGCAGTGGAATACAAGTAGCAAACGTCATAAACAGCTATTTGGGGATTCACTGAAGGAGCTCTGGATAGAACCTCAGCATAAGATACTGTCTCTTAAAAGGGAAAAAGGAAACTACAAAATCCATATTCCTGCAAGAGAGGCATGGGCGTAGTATAGACCCATACATGGTGAAATCTGGTTCACCGATGGGTCCAAGATGAAGGAAGGAGTGGGAGCAGGATTTAGTGGACCGAGACACCAAGACATATTTTGTCATCACCTGGAGGACTACAAATCTGTCTTCCAGGGGGAGGTGCTCGCGATCAAACTATGTGCTGAGGAAATAATAGGGTCTGGCAGGAGGGGCAAGACCATCTGGATTTGCTCGGACAGTCAGGCAGCTCTGAAGGCTTTAGGTAAGGCTACTACCAGCTCTAGGCTGGTGGCTGAAACTATAGCTTCTCTAGCAGAGCTGAGTAAGTATAATTCGCTCAACCTAACCTGGATTCCAGGACATTCTGGCTGGATAGGGAATGAAAGAGCCGACTCCTTGGCAAAACAAGGGTATGTAACTCAAGGACCGTTGCTGAGGGCAGTGGGCATGCCGTATCAGGAGGGGCGCAAGAGGTTCACGGCACATATAAACAGGTTGTGCAGGGAAGAATGGAATGCAACCTTAGGGTGTAACAAATCCAAGGTACTCTGGGGTTACTCAGGAGATTTGTGGGGCAAAGAACTACTCTCCTTAAGTAGACGTCAACTCAGAGTTACTGTAGAGCTGGTCACAGGCCATGGGAATCTGAAGGGTTCCAATATAAAATTGGAAAATCTAGGTCCCCTGTGTGCAAGAGATGCGACGAGGACCAAGAGGAAAACCCAATCTACGTATTCTGTGAGTGCCCTGCTGTGGGAGCTGCAAGGAGAAAGTGGTTTCGCTGGCAGGTATGTACACCAGAGGATATCAGAAGATTTAGCGTCAGTTGGGAACTTGGTTTCTGCAAAGAGGTAGGTATCCACTAAGCTAGTCCTGTGGTAGGGATGGGAAGAGAGTACAAAGGCTGCTGCTAAGTGCTCTACACCGATAAGGTCCCTCCGAGTTTTAATAATAATAATAAAAATAAAATCCCAGATAGTGGTATTTTGTGTCTGACGACAGAGGAATTGTTATGTTATGAGCTTGTTCGAAGAATTATTTTGTATAAGAATTGTCAATATATCCTGGGATATTTTTTTGTTATTTAAGAACATACTGCTAGAAGTAGGCTACTTAAAGTGCTACTATGCACCCATTACTTGTTGTGTTTCAAACAAATGAGGTACCGTTTCAAACTGTAATTAATTTAAATTTAAATTTCAAACACCTTTAAAATATTTACATAGAAATGAACATTGGAATTGGGGATTTATTATAATGCCTTACACAAGCGTAATATTCTTGTACAGTGTGTTTTTATATAATAATAAAAACTCCAAATATATCCAATCTAAAAACATTGAAAAGTATATTGTAATAAAAACTCAGTGGTGAACAATGTGTAAGGGCGGTTGCCAGCATTACAGTTTGAGACATTTTGACAGAACCTACCCTCTTAGTTTGACGGTTTCCACAACTCCTAAATTACAATATCTGGAGCCACCCTCTCTCGTTGAAGAAACTTTAGATTGAAATGTAACCGTGGGTTAGGTTGAGGGTTGTGATGGAGTGTTGGAGATGTGTCACTCATTTTGCTTTTCAATTAAATACTAAAGGGAGACTTTGTCAGACGTTTATATTATTTCAGATTTCTGAGCTCTGGTTATATTGAAAATGGCTCATATACTTACAGCAGATCCTTTTTGAAATAAATATTTATCTTTTGTAATTGTTATTAGATTTAAGCCTGAGCATTTACATTTCAAAATTTAAACTTTGGCTGAAAATAATTGACTCCAAATATAAATAATACCTAGGAATAAAAATAATAATAGCATTTAATTTTCAAGTAGATTTAATTGCTTATCATAAAACATATTTTTTTTTTGCAAAATCGATGTAATAAAATACATTTCCCGTGTAAATTTTAAACACTTGGGTAATTTGGTTTTCAAACTAAAATTTATGTTTGTTCCCGAACATATTACCTCATTTTAAATACAGAGATAAAAGTTCAATTACTTTTGGCTGCTATAAACAATCATTTTCATTTCTCTTTACCTTCGTTCTAAAAACCAAGCAATTGAAAAAAATATGAATGCATGTACATAACTTTTAGGTTCTACCGTACTTAATCCTTTTAATTTTGTTAAATATTTTATAAAATTATTTTAAATAGAAGTAATATACATCGTATGTAAGTATAAGTATAAGTGTGTACTATTAGCTAAAAGGGGAAATGAAAACCAATTATTCTCCTCTTGTGTGTAAGATGTCTCCCTTGCAGGTTCTCTCGAGAGGATAGCCATCTTCCAAACTTATACGTTAGACTACCACATTACTATCCACATCCACTAGAAGTGCAATACAGTTTTCTTTTCACATAGAAAATGTACATTTTTTTACACCAATCAAAACATTTTTAAAAACAAACACCCTTATTTTGTAGCTACTTCATTTTTCTCGTGTCGAAATAGAACATATTCAAAAAATTCGTTGTTCAAACCTATTACGTAACAGCGTAGGATTTTTAATAACTAAAGACACCCCATTAGGCATATCTAATTGAAGTAAGTGACTAATTACATTCCCTCTATATAATTACAATTTGTAACTAACGTTAAGTTCGACTATTGTTCTATAACGCTAATTTATGAAGTTTAGTCCTCTGGCAGAACGAATAAATCTAGTCACATCAAGGATAGACTCAATTTCCTGATTTTGATGTACTTACAGTCAGTATAAGTGGTTGGAGGCATACATCGTAACTTCATCTAAAATAACCTTGTTTTTATATTTTGTTGCAGGTATTTATTTCTTAATTATCACACGTAAGCTGTTATCTTTTACTAAGCTACGTAATGCTTTATTTTGTAAAGTTTGAATCCTTCAGGCTGGTAATACATTATAGTCTAGTGGGATATCAGCATTATACATCACTTAGAGTATTAGGAGTAAGTCTGCAAACGCGACTGTCAGTATGTTATAGTATAATGAGATATCAGCATTACACACTACGTAAAGTGTTGGAAGTGCGTCAGCAAACGTGGCTGTCAATATGTTATAGTCTAGTGTGATCACAACCTGAAATAGGTATGCTAGTAACAAAATCTAAACTCATAAATCTCAGACCTTTTTTCTCTATTATTATTAAAAATTCACTTTGTTAATTAAAACTTGAAATGCTATATCACGTTTCTTGTGAGAGTATGCATAAATAAATAAATTGTTTTCTGTATGTAAAATATTTGTTTCTTTTACATTTAATATAGTGTAACGTGGAGGGAGATTTTCATTTCAAAGGGATGGGGGTGTGGTACCTAAAGGTTTAGGATCCCCTGGAGTAGTGGGATATCAGCATTATAGAGTAAGTCAGCATGCTAGTTTGGAGGACATCGGTAGAAATCTTTCTTAAGACACAAAATATTTGACCCAATATCTGACCCAAAATATTTGTCTTCAAAAAATTATGAAAGGGTCTCTAGACCGATATATCTATTTGAACATGATATAGCTATATCATGAACATTTTATTTTGCTCAAGTAAACACTCACAATTTTGTAACATAATTCTGTGTTTTTATTATCTTGACTGTTTTCTTTAGAGGTTAAAACTCACCCCCAACATGTAGCAAGATTCTTTTTCCAATATTGTATATTACGGTTAAACTGGATGAATAATTTATATTAAAAGCTAATTACAAATATTTACTGAAACAAAGAAATAAACTAAAAGAACGTTGATGAGGTGTTGTTAGGAGACTTACATTTGGTCTAAAAGCAAAGCGAAGCCTAAAATACTGTCATAATTTTATTTACAAATCTGAATGCGAAATATAGTTTGATCTATAATTCAAATTATTCATCAAGAACTCTACATAAAACAAGAAAAAAGCTTCCATTATATAAAGCCCACTACATTTCCAGGGACTTAGTGGTTCACAATCAATTGGATTTTTACAATGGAATGGAAATGCAAGATACCTGTTAATTTACTTCGTAATTTTCATGGCACAGTAGGAGGAACAAGAAAAGTAAATCGGAAAGAACGCAGCTGTAATGGATTAAACGTTAAATGTACTGAAGCCTTCGTCGGTTGCACAGCTAATATGATTACCGTTATTTATAACTAGAAGTGTCCTTGATATATGTTGTAAAAAACTAAATGTTACAATCTAATTTCTTTTTTTAATTTTATCCAGGTGTCTGAGATTAATGCATACATTTTACACAATTTGACGCATGTGATCAGACTAAATTGAGAAGGTATATTTTCCATGGACATATTAGTAAAAGGCTAAAAGGACCAAGGTTTAAACATTCTACGGTAATAACACAAGTTAATAATAAATTCTCAAAAATCTATTAACCACAATCATTTTTTATTTTATCCTTATGTACATTTCAGTTGCCAAGTAACCATCCTCAGAGGAATAACATACAAAGACTCTGTACGTTATCCTTTTGAGGATGGTTACTTGGAATATACATAAGGGTAAAACAAAAAAGTATTATGATTAGAGGTTTTTTAGTATTTAATATCAATATTTAACCACAGTGTATCCCTAATAAATAGTAATATCACAACAACTTAAAGTAACTGTGGCGTAAATGTCTATATTAATTAAAACAACCTCTCACCACAAATTCAACAAATTTTATTTTAACCTTATGTACATTTCGACTACAAAGTAATCATCTTCAGAGGTATTTTAACAAATAAGAGTTATTTGTTAAAATACCTCTGAAGATGATTACTTTGTAGTCGAAATGTACATAAGGTTAAAATAAAATTTGTTGAATTTGTGGTGAGAGGTTGTTTTAATTAATATAAGTAATATCACACGTTGCATTAAGAGGTTTTTTCCATATTAGAAACCAACTGGATGTTTACGGTTTTATTTTATCATAAATCATTTCCTAATATTATTTTACTGTGATTCATTATTCTAATATACGAACTAAGAAGTATGAAAGTGTAAGAAACTTTCTCTACATAAGGTTTTAGAGTTTTAGGTAAACATTTACATAATAAATTCAAATACATCTCTACTTAGCACTACCTCACGTCATTACCTTTTTAATAAACTAAGTCTCATTATTTTCTGAGGCACGACATAGTCATCACAGAATCTGACGTCATATGTTGATATTTTCATTAGAGTTAAAATGGAAACTTGGGTGAATTTAATTAATTTCATTAAAAATCAAATTTCTTGACTAAATTTTATAATATATTTCCATCATTAAAAATAAAAAGTTTGAAGATACTTTATATAATGAGTATAAGTATTATGCTTTATATAAAAAAATATACTCATATAAAGTAAACGAAAACCATGAAATCGAAAATAAATGATGATTGTGTAGTGTAATAGCACCGATCATAGAGGAAAAACCATAACAATGATCCTTTGTTTAACCCTGGTCTTCATACGCTTGGCTGATAGACTGTTATATTATTTGTTAGACTACCTGGAGGCATCACGGACGATTGTCAGAGAAGCCGTGGCTTGTCTCAGAAATGAACGTTTATTAAAAATGTGAAATAAATCACAATGTTATAGTTAACAGTAAAATGTTCAAATTTGTTCTTTCTAGGGACAGAGCTGCTACACTATATAATATGGTACTGTCTTTATGTTTAATCCAATGAATAGACTTTTTAATAACAAGGTGAAATTCTTGAGTAAGTCTTGTCCATTACCAGGTCAGGCCTAAACCACATGTATATTGGCTATTCTTACAGTTTTAAAACATTTTCTAAAAAATATAGCTGTATGTGCTCCTACTGTATTAAATACAATAGTCATGGAACAAACTTATACAGATTAACTTAAAACTATGCTAGCATCTAAATAATGCCCAATTTTCGACATAGGCGCCGCCATGTAATGATGTCACCTCAAGGAGCCGTGGCCGTGGTTTAAAAACGTTTGGAAACAACTAGTGTAATGGATCTGAGGAATCTTGTAATTAGCAATTCATTCGTTTATCTCAGCGTGATCAAAATATAATAATTGTTTATGTTTTATCCTTCGAGAGAGCGCATAGAGTTTAAAACTGGAGAGGGAGCTTGCGGAAGTTTATTCCGTACAAATAGCCTTTACAATTTCTACGGTTTACGATTTTATATTTAGGCGACTTTACAAATAAATACTATATAAATGTATTGTAAATAATTTTAGACATTGTTATTGTAAAATCTTCTAAACGTCGTATTGTAAAAATATTTTGAATTGTTAAAACGTGCAAGCAATATATACTAGACCATTGTTTTCAATATGGTGGATGTGTTTGCGGATTATTTTTCTGTAATGAAGTAATTCAACATCTAATTGTATAAAATATATTATCGTGATGATAGACCCTACATATATAAATGTGAAATTAATTATAATATTTAGTGAACATATGGAGTATTTTTCTTAAAATATATAACCCTAAAAATTAGTGTATGAAAAAAATATTGCCTTTATAAAACAACAGGTTCTAGCAGAATTTTACTTTCTTTGTTGAAAAGAAAGCATATATATATATATATATATATATATATATATATGCTGTTTTTCAAATTTTGTCTTCTTAGCAAAATATATAATATAGGTTTATATTTTACATAGATCTAAATAGCTTTTAGTAGTCAAACTTTGAACACCATATTGATCACCATATTATTTACATCAGCAGGTTCATGCTATGGTTTTGTATCTCATAATGTTACAAACTAGGAATTTTGTGCTTAAACTTTGTATCCATATCCAAATATAAATCCAATTACTATAACTAATAATTAATAAGCAGAAGGACCTTGAAATGAATCATTTATAATGACTAACAATTTATATGTCGAGGATGGGGTTCCTAAAATAAATACCTAGCACTCGCTTTACTTCGTACATTATTATCGGTTACCGGTTCAATTTAACGAGCTGCGCTGTTTACGTAATGACTTGAGTTGGGCTTTGCGAAGCAAACGAGCCCCTCCGTATGTGCTGAGTTCAGCGTCGGTGCCACCGATCTGTAACTATTATTGCGCATGGCTATTGTACCCGGTGTTGTTTTTTGTATCGAGTTTATATAACTTTCTTTTTCATAACAATTTGTGCTTTATTTTTTATTTTCAAATCATAGAAATGACTCTACTCTTATTTTATATTAGGCAACCATGTTGAGATAATAACCTTGTGAAGTGGTAAGAATTTACAAGGATTTATAGTATAAAAGGATATTTTAAATTTACTTAAAGTTATAAATAATATATTAAAAACTCGTATAACCCTCAGCTGTTTCAAAAATTTATATTTTAAATATTTGTATAAATCTCAATAAGACACCTGACGCAGTAAAGCTCTATGCTACGTTTAAATGGTTCAGGAAAGAAGTAATGTCACCTGGGTGTCCCCATTGGCTTTAAGGTCTGCCAGACCCCGTAGGATAATATAAGTAATATTTTTGTGACTTAGAAGCAACTATCTGAGCCTGCTTTTACTCTAGCCAAAGTTGGAGGGGTAACGGAGGTACATCCACCTGGCGAAGGAGTTCGGGGGTTATGAGGCTCCATCTTAATGGCCTAGTGCTAGGAACCTTCGGATCATGAGAAAAGAGTAACAAAGAGGGCATCCAGTTGTGGAAGATGTCTCCTAGTTATGGAGAGGTAATGAAACGGTTAATGGTGTCGGATCTATATGTCACATACATAACCATAATCTATCAATGGATAGCATCTAACCAATTTTTGGAAGGACTACTTCTTCTCTTGGAGGGTTTCTCTGTCTTGGAGAGGGTATCTGTTTGCTTTATTTATTTATATCTCTTTGTTTTTAATTTTTTGATCATTCTTTATTGTTATTATTTTAATTGTTGCTATTTTATTATTTATTTTGTTTAAATGCAATAGAAGCATATTTATTATTATTTAATATATTTGTAGTTTTGCCTTTTAGATATCTTTGGGGTTTAGAAGGTCGATGCACATACAAGGGAGATTCTTAAGTACAAATTCATTTATTATCCGTTTCCTTTTTTAATTCTAATAGTCTCTTAGATGTTGGGGTACTTCCTATAGATTGTATATTTCGTTTTGTTAGAGTCGTGCCATTCATTCAAAGGCATTTATTATGGTGGACTGTTTTATGGTGCAGAACATTAATATCAATGTCTGTGAATCTGATCCGTATTTAATGAACATTCAGATCCTATTTCGGAACTGCACGAAATTATTTATTCATGTTTAGAGACATTGTATTGTACAAAGTATTATTCATTCAATAAACGTTTTGTATTTCTTAAGCTCTCATTGGATTTATTTATTCTGTTGCTTAATATGCCCTAAATTATTGATGACGAATTAAAACTAGTAAATTGAAACCAGTAAAAATTGAATAATTGGATGACAAATTGGATTAGAAATTATAATTTTACATAGGAGTTTAATTTAATTATTTATAATTGGATTTGTTTAATTTTGTTAATGTAAATATCTTATTAAAACTATTTGTGGACTTTTAGAATTAAATTTTTGTTATGCAGTTTTAAGAGGACGATGGACAGTGAAAAGATTGATCATGGCATGTTATTTGTGCATTGGCATACCTGAAGTAAAACTGCCTCTATCAAGATATTTTATACATCCTACATCCGCATTCTAACTTTTCAAACGTAAAATTGCTGTCAAAATTTGTAGTGTATTTTAACGATATCAGTGACGTCACGTTATTCATCTACGATTTATCATAAGTATTTGACTTGCTCACAAAAATATTTTTAATTCACACACCAAACATTGAAAAAACTCGGAAAATATGAAAAATAAATACGTATGAGTAAATGTTTTGTTTTAACTAACTTTTTCGAAACATGTTTATAAAACCTATTTTATGTTTGCTTTAATTGAGTATCAAAAATATTTTAAAAGGAATAACATTTAACTATACTGTTTATGGAACGAACATTTTATAATATTTGATATAATACACGTATTGAAGAATATAAAAACAAATAAATCGTATTTTTAAAGTTTACAGTTATAACTGTTATGATATAGAATAAATTAAAAATATTTCAAAAACAAGAATAGTTTTAATACATATATTACTCATTAATATATGTATTAAAACTATTTTTTCTTGAAATATTTTTAATTTATTATCTATATTACAAGAAAACATATTTCCATGATAATATAAATATATATATATATATATATATATATATATATATATATATATATATATATGTATATATATATATACATATATATATATACATATATATATATATATATATATGTATATATATATATATGTTTGTATGTGTGTGTGTGTGTGTATGTGTGTGTATGTGTGTGTGTGTGTGTGTGTGTGTGTGTGTGTGTGTGTGTGTGTGTGTGTGTGTGTGTGTGTGTGTGTGTGTGTGTGTTGTAACTGGCTTGAATTAAACATTTTACAGTTGTAATAAAGATTCCTAAATAGAAATGAATAATAGACAAAGCCATTTGAAAGAAAAGGTGGTTTTGTAAAACTGAAAGAGTTGGAAAAAAGGTCAAAACCATGTCAGAGAGACCATCGACATTCAAGGATAAACTGATTGAAAAATGAAGAGGCAAATAAAGAGAAGAAAAACCTCGAAAATTAGTAATTATAATGTTATATCGAAATAAGCGGTTTAGGCAATTACCCGGAGCGTTTAAAAACGTCAAATTCCCCAAAAGAGGTTTTTTTTAAAAATTACCATCGTGTTGTGTTGCTGTTTTCAGAACAAAGAGCAAAATAATAAATGTTTAAAATGAGTGAAGTATCAAATTTTAAAGATGAACAGTGATTAAAGTAAAAATTAACAAACGTAAAATTTAAAATGAAGTAAATCAGTTTGTTAGAGAAAAATGTTGATAAATGTATACTTGTAAATTCGGACTAAATTTGAATTAGGGACATACTGAGTCGGGAAAATTATAACCGATAGGCTTTTGAAAGAAAAATGAGAATTTGCTAAAAACCTGAAAGGGCTTAAACGGAAACCAACGCAAGAACAAAAAACGTTATCTATGAACAATCACGGCAGAGGAGTTTCAGAGAAAATGTGCGCTCAAAAATATAGGTAGAGCTAGCTCCTCTCTCTTCCACATAAATAGAAATTCAGTTTATTTTAAAAAAATGTTTATTTTGTTTTAATAGTAAATTCATTTCCAAATGTAAATATAAATTATATATATATATATATATATATATATATTTTTTAAAACAACACAGGTTATTCAAATACAAGAATATTTATTATTTTATATCCAAAGCTTTTCGTTGGCAAACAGTACCAACATCATCAGGAATGAAAATTACATTTAGGAATGATTGTAATTTTCATTCCTGATGATGTTGGTACTGTTTGCCAACGAAAAGCTTTGGATATAAAATAATAAATATTCTTGTATTTGAATAACCTGTGTTGTTTTAAATTATTAAACAAGAAAACGTATTTTATATATATATATATATATATATATATATATATATATATATATATATAAATATAAAATACGTTTTCTTGTTACGTATATATATAATATCAAATGTGTTTTCCTGTTAGAATATTTTTAAGATCAAATAATATACACTAATACAGGAATATTGAATTTATTGAATAACACACTCAAAGCTTTTCGTTGGTTTACATTACCAACATCCTCAGGTGTTACAATACTAAGAATGATAAAAGAACTGTCTAACAAACTTGAAGCTACTAGATAAAGCAATACACAGTTGCCAAATCTATTACAATATTGCCAAACCTATTCCACTGCTGCCACAACATTATATACATTGAACATAGTATGGAATTTAGAACGTATTTGAATTTGTTCATCTATTAATTTGTTATTAATATTATGCTTGTAAATTTCAAATGCTTCACATACGTTCATTTTTAACCCTTTATTGACTTCTTTTATAATTTTCATATTATTTATATTAGGAAACATATGATTATTGTTAATACAATGGGTTGCGAAATTAGACATATATATATATATTTGGTTTTAAAAAAGCATTAAAATGTTCCTTATACCTTTCTTTCAATTTTTTCTTTGTTTGTCCTATATAAACTTTATTATAAAATTCACATTCTAATTTATATACTCCATTTTCCTACTATTTATATTATTATTTTGGTTAATTATATTTGTTATTCTATTATTGGTTCTATATGCAATTTTTATGTTTTTATTAGTAAATAATTTGGAAATATTTTTTATTTCAAAACCAGTGTGAGTAAAAGTACTCCATACATTATTATTATTATTACTACTATTGTAATGAATATTATTTTTTATTTGTTTTTGTAAAATATTATAATTTAATTTATCCACCGTTTTCTTTTTGTAACCATTTTCTACGGCTATTTCTATCTGGTATATTATGTATTTATCCCTCATTTTGTTTTCATTGCTCATAGGAATTTTATTCATTCTGTAAAGAAGATTATATAAAGCAGCCATTTTCTGATTATATGGATGGTTGGAATAATTG
Organism: Prosapia bicincta; assembly: GCA_036971475.1. Taxonomy (NCBI): domain Eukaryota; kingdom Metazoa; phylum Arthropoda; class Insecta; order Hemiptera; family Cercopidae; genus Prosapia; species Prosapia bicincta. The sequence continues at coordinate 372,920,381 of JBAIZL010000001.1, forward strand.
GGTATTATTTGATTGGTTAGTGTAGGTTTACGATAAATCATATATTCTAAACTCGTTTCATTTCTAATAATTGTGATATCTAGGAAATTTATTTTACCATTATTTTCTATTTCATATGTAAAATCGATTCTATTATTAATTTTATTTATTTTATCTAATATATTTACTAAATTATTATTATTATTATTTGATACATATAACCCATCATCCACATACCTAAACCAATGTCCATTTTCATCATATTTTTTTATAATTGCATTTATATTATTATCTATTTCTTGTATAAATATTTCAGAAATTATACTGGATAAAGGGGAACCCATAGCTAAACCATCCTCCTGTCTATAAATTTTATTATTATATGAAAAATAGTTTTGATTTAATATTAATTTCAATGTATTAACAATTTCTAAAATTAATTTTTTATCTTTTTCATATTGAGAAATTTTAGATTTTATTATTTCAATAGTTTCTTTGATAGGAATGTTAGAATACATATTTTTATTATCAAAGGATATCAATTTCGTATTTTTATCTATGTTGATATGATTTAAATGTTCAATAAGATTAATTGAATTATTAATAGTATAATTATTATTATGTTTTACTTTATCCTTAAGAATATTGGCTATAATTTTTGATATTTTGTAAGATGGAGCATTTATAAAATTTATTAAAGGTCTACTTGGCTTATCTATTTTGTGGAGTTTAATAAGTCCATTCATTATCGGAATTTTAGGATTATCATTTATATAATTATAAAAATTAATTTTATTAAATAATTTATAAGATGTGTTTATTATATTTTTTATTTCATTTTGAAATTTTCTAGTAGGATCTTTATCTAAAATACAAAATTTATTTTCATTTATATTTTTGTCTGTTTTGGCAATATGTTCATTTTGATCAATTATAACAATAGCATTACCTTTGTCGGCTTTTACCGCAATCAAATTATTATATTGTAATTTTTGTTTAATATTAATAATTTCTGAATATATTTTCTTGTATGAAACATTAACCTCACTGTTTTTAATAATTTTCTTTAATTCATAACTTGCTGCAATCCTAGTATCTTCTTGTATATTATCATCTAATTTACTAATAGCTAATTCAGTATCCATTATGACATTATTAATGTCTTTCATAATATTTCTCTTTAAGTTAACTTTATTATTTTCTAAAATTTTTAGTTCACTACTATTAAAGGTAATTTGTGATAGATTAACTACATTAGGATGAAAACTATGATATTTAACTACAATTTCTTCTTTTCTTTTATATTCAAATTTCAAATTCTCAAGTTTTTTATTTATATTGTTTCTTTTTATAGTTCTAATCTGATTTACATGTGTTATTATTTTATTATATTTTTCTTCCCATTTCAAATTATGCATAAAATAAGCTAACTTCAAATGTAATTTATATAATTCATTAGTTAAAATATTTTTCTTTTTATATAAATTCTTTATTTCATTTTTCACCCATAATTTTCCTGCCTGTTTACAAGTTGTTTGTGCAGTAACACGTTTATTCCTAATTATAATTTTGGCATATTTTGGAATTATATGATTTATAATGCATTGCTTATTAAAATAAATATTGCAATTAACATTCATTAATTGGAGTTTACATTTTTCAAATCTATTTAAATCTTTTGTTGAAGCAGCATTACAAATATTAGCAGAAAACATATTATAAACCAGTATAAAATCTAGTAAATTAACACACTAATTAATAACACCAAGTATAAAACAAAATGCAATATAAAAGCAAGGAAAAAAACATACAACCCAAACACACCACTTATACACAAACAAACCTTGTAAGGCAAATATGTAGAATATCAAATGTGTTTTCCTGTTAGAATATTTTTAAGATCAAATAATATACACTAATACAGGAATATTGAATTTATTGAATAACACACTCAAAGCTTTTCGTTGGTTTACATTACCAACATCCTCAGGAGTTACAATACTTAAATGTTTTACCCTTCCGTTGCTAAAATGCCGCTATTAATACTGCTACTAAAAGACCATATTGACGTTCTCATTTTATTCGTTGTTACAAAACTGTATGCTTCCTTTATTAAGAACATGGTTACAGAAAAAAAGTTATTGGTTACATTTGGCTATCGTAAATTTTGAAATACTATTATTCCAATGCTTTATCTTATATTTTAAGAGAATAATTTATAAGGGTTTGTGCAAATGTATTATATATGTATTCAATGGTCTTATATAAACATGATATAAACTTTACATAAGTTAGAACAATCCTTAAAACAAATAGAAGCCTAATTGTATTTACAATGCATAAGGTAGGTAGATTTTTTACGTTGTAAGGTTGGCAATATTAGTTATCTAAAACTTGTATAATGTTGGTACTGTTTACCAACGAAAAGCTTTGGATATAAATTATTAATTACATTAGATAATTATTTTCCTGAAGATGCTGATACTATTTTGTCGGCGAAAAGCTTTGAATAAATATATTCTTTAAATATATTCTTGTTTTTGAAATATTTTTAATTTAATAATTATATATATATATATATATATATATATATATATATATATATATATATATAGAATATATGCGACTGAGGATAAAAGTATGTAAACAACTTGCTGATGTAACCAATAAAATGCTTTTTCCATAAAAGAATGTATTGCTGGAGTTTGCACCCATAATATCACGTATACGCCTACATAAATATAATTAATATGTTTGTAAAGCTTCTGTTTAGTTTGTTGTATTTTATCTGTGTATATAAAAGAGAATAATGGGGGTGTGTTTCTTACTTATTTTTTATCGTTGCTACAAAACATTAGTTTCAAGCTTAGTTTTAATGGTATTTAAAATACGTCAGGAAAATACCCCCAGACGCAGCGAGAAACGCATTTAGTTAATGGGTATATGCTTTTAAAGCAAATGGATTTTTTATAACAACAGGTAATTTACTTTGTCTCTAAAATAAAAAACACACAACATTCAATGGAATGTAAAAGTGAATTCACTAGCTATATCTACCTAATAGTTGCGTTATATTTTTTAAAGAATATCAAGTATTTTTTTAAAACACTTTTTAGCTTTACTGTCTTGCAATTGGAACTTTACGTGTTCCAAAACCTAAATCGTAATGTTCTTGAATTACTATTTATTAGGAATATACTGTGGTTGAATTTAATAGTAAATACACAAAAACCTCTTAACCACAAACTTTCTTTATTTTACCCTTATGTACATTTCAGTTACAAAGTAACCATCCTCAGAGGGATAACATACAAAGATTGAATAACGCTAGAAAAATACCTTATTTATAATCTACAGAACTAGTCACTCCCACTCCGACCGCCGCGGCCCCACCTGTTAAACAAGGCGTAGCAACAATACATAATTAAAATTGTTTTTTGAAATTATAACATTTTACCAAGTTAATTGTAAGTTAACTTGTATATGTTGTATATAGAAAATCTATACCCAAAAGTACCAATTGAAGAAACTATACAATTATTAAAGTTTAATTATTATTTGTTCAAAGTGTTGTAGATATATTTCTGACATGACTGATGATATGGGTGATCCCATGGGGAGTATAGTTGTTTGTTTATAGTATTTATTGTTAAATTGGAATTAATTTTGTGTACATATGTGTTTTATTAGTGTAATAATACTTTTTATTGTCTTTTCTTTTTCGTTATGGTGTATTAGTATGTTTTTTTAATTATTTCTATGGTTTCTTCTATTGAGATACATGTTGATCATGTCATAACTATGTCATTATTTTTGTGTTACTGTTTGATTCTATGTTTTTTATTTTAATAATTAATTCGTATCCTTTTTTTATATTGTATGTGTTGTTGATATGTATTTTAGATCTTATTATTTTGTCTAGTATTTTTGCCATTATATAAGATGGTGCTGTTTTGAAATATATTAGTGGTCTAAATGGTGTGTTGGGTTTATGGATTTTAGGTATGCCTGTTAATATTGGTGCACAAGTTTGAATGGGTAAAGTCTTGTGTGGTATTTTAATTTATTGGTATAGTTTAGGGAATTTCTGTGAGTGACTATTGGGTTTTTTATTGTATTAAGGTATTTGTTGGTTGGGTCTGGGGCTTTGTTCGTAATTATTTCCTTTTATGAGGTGTGTCATTGAATTGATGTATTTGGTATTTTCAATTATTACTGGTGTAATATTTTAAATAATAAACCCAATAACCACAAATTAACTTTATTTATTCACCTGATGTACATTTCAGTTACAAGGTAACCATCTTCAGAAGTACTGAACAAAAAATTAAATTAATTTAAAACGTATAAAAAATATTGAGGTTATAAATTTAATTTTTATTTTGTCTTAAACATTGTTTGTTACTGTTAAACATTGACAATGTTTAAGACAAAATAAGAATTAAATTTATAACCTCAATATTATTTTGCTATATATGTTTTATATATATATATATATATATATATATATATATATATATATATATATACGTTTTAAATTAAAAAATTTTTTTATTCAGTACTGCTGAAGATGGTTACTTTGTAACTGAAATGTACATCAGGTGAATAAATAAAGTTAATTTGTGGTTATTGGGTTTATTATTTAAAATATTATAACATAGGCCACAGTTGCTCAAGAAAATCATTATATTACTGGTGTTTTTGTTTTATCTTATTTTAATAATATGTAGTCGTTGTTTTCTAGTTCTTCTTTGAGTTTCGTAATTTCTTTTTCCTTTATATATTGGTTTTTGTTTTTTTTTACTTTGTATTAGGTTAATATTATCATTAATGTTGTTTCTTATGTGTTCATATATATATATATATATATATGTGAAGTTAATATATTACTATTGTAAGTAATTTTATCCACCATTAAGTGCAATAATTTTACCTTGAGTGATGAGGCACCTTTCGGTCAATTGACCATTGTCGAATCACTCAATGTAAAATCGACTCAATGAGTGATTCGACGATGGTCAATTGACCGAAAGGTGCCTCATCACTCAAGGTAAAATTATTGCACTTAATGGTGGATAAAATTACTTACAATAGTAACATATTAACTTCATAAAGTCAGTGCAACGGAAAAACAATGGATAACGTTAAATATCAAGAATTTAATACCCACCAAGGTAAACAACTGTACCGTAAATATCTTAACCTAAAAATCAAACTCCAGAATTGCATCAACAAAATACAGTTTAATAAAAAATGCCTAGCACTTAATATAACACCAAAATACGCTAAATTACACATAAAAAATAAACAAAACACTATTATCAATAAAGCAACAAAAATAGCAGAATCACACATAATTAAACAAAACATTAAATCTGCCTACCATAAAAAAAGCCAAATCAATTTACAACTATACACAACCAATTTGGAAATAATGAAAACTCTTGATACTCTCACACCTATTATTCACGAAAAAACACAACAAATTATAATAAAACATAAAACAAACACTATAAACAGACAAAAAAGAAAAATCGAAAATTTATCAAAACAACATAACCTAAAAAATAGCCTGGAACCAATCCACACATCAAAACAACAACATAACCTAAAAAATAGCCTAGAACCAACCCATACCTCTAACAACAATAAATTCATAAACTTAACTAAAACACAATTTACTGAAAAAGAAAAAATAATAATAACAAATTCCTTCAAATATAACCTACCTAACTTCAACAAAAAACAAATAATAAAAAACCTAATAGTTGACACAGAATCTAACATCCACAAAATTACCCACCAAAATACTGAACACATAAGAAACAATATTAATAATAAAATTAACCTAATAAAAACGGAAAAAAACAAAAAAACGGAACAATATATTAATAAAAAAGAAATTATAAAACTCAGAGAAAAACTAGAAAACAACGACTACTTAATATTAAAATCAGATAAAACAAATACACCAGTAATAATAGAAAATACCAAATACATCGATTCAATGACTAACTACATAAAAGAAAATAAATACGAACAAATCCCAGACCCAACTAGCAAATACCTTATTACAATAAAAAAACTTAATAGTCACTCACCGAAACACCCTAAACTATAACAATAAATTAAAATACCACACAAGACTATACCCATTCAAACCATGCGCACCAATATTATTAGGGATACCTAAAATCCACAAACCCAACACACCATTTAGACCACTAATAAATTTCACAACAGCAAAAAAAAAAAAAAAAAAAAAAAAAAAAAAAAAAAAAAAAAAAAAGTGATTCGACAATGGTCAATTGACCGAAAGGTGCCTCATCACTCAAGGTAAAATTATTGCACTTAATGGTGGATAAAATTACTTACAATAGTAATATATTAACTTCATAAATTCAGTGCAACGGAAAAACAATGGATAACGTTAAATATCAAGAATATATGTATATATATATATATATATATATATATATATATATATATAAAGAACTAAGTCAAAATACAAATACAAGAATTATAATTGAATTTACAATTCAATATTTACAATTTACAATTGTAATTTCAATTATAATTCTTGTATTTGTATTTTGAATTAGTTCTTTATTAATACACAAGAATACATATTGAGATACTTATTAATATATATATATATATATATATATATATATATATATATATATATATTTATTTATTATCTTTGTATAAACATTAGGAAAATATATAAAAACTATATAAATGTTACATTGTCAGGCTTTATAAACAACAAATTTTTGAATTAAATGTTGAAACATTTATTGCTAAATGTCCATATGGGAAGCACCTGGAGAAATTAATTTAACAGAATAATGAACAAAAACAAAACAAACATAGAACAGATGTAGCTTTCTCACGATCTGGTTTAGGTTTAACCTTGTAATATAATTACATTTCCGTAGAGGGAAAGCTGGGGAGTAAACCACGAAAAGATGAAAAGCATTTTTATTTTACATCGTACACCAATGTAATTATTACAGTTAATATATATATATATGTATATACATTTCATAAAATATTTTGTTTCTTATGATTAGTCGTATATTATAATTGCCTTCAAATGTACAATAAGTCAAACAAAACGGATCAATATACTCTTTAATGTACTAAACATATATTATAAAATATTTATTTTAGTACAGTTTTCTAGGTTTCCAAATGTTACAATATTCTCCTCTGTTAACGTCTTTTTGAGGGATTCCATTTTTCAAAACTGAAATCGTAAATTCTTGAATATAAAAAGAAGAGAAACATTAATATATAAATATGAATCCAAGTGTGCCAATAATGAAAGCCCAAGTAAAAACTCATAAAAAAGAATAACTAATAGGCCGATAATTAATTATAAAACGCCACCCTCCTATAAATGTGCAAAATATCTAGAAAAACCATTAAACGTGTGGATCTGCTAAAAAATAAATATACAGGGAAACATTTACCCGAAGGGGTTGAAAGAATACAAGAATACAATGTAGGATGATTTCGTTCGATATAGTGAATCTATACCCAATAGTAGCAATTAAAGAAACTATGCAAATTACTAGCGTAAATTACAAGAGCAGACTCAAAACAAGGATTCGAACAACGAAATTGCCAATTAATTGTAGATAATTTTAAACCAAAACCAATTTAGGTTTAACAACGAATCATACGAACCGAAAGACGCACTAGGGATGGATAACCCATTATCTGGAATATTCAAGGAGTTTTTCCTACATGAATTAGGTGAAAGAATAATAAAAATATTAGAGAAGTTCGACTGTATAGAATATATGAGATATGAAGGTGATTCATTATTAATAGATTCTAAATTTAAAGAAATCAGCAATATACATATTAAGTGGAAATTCACGATGGAAACCTTCACATGCTAAAATACTTTAAATGGTTTTCTTAAGACATTACAAACAACGTACCTACAATATCAAAACAATTAATAAAACCCGAACCTACATTCACTTTACGTTCGAACTCGTTTATTTCAACTGATGAACACGAGACTTGAGTGATGATCACCATATAAAATGTGTATGAATTGGACACAAATTCCATCAATTTATAAAAATCAGTATATTTTATTAATGTTCTTGAATAAACACTTCCATATCTTTAATTAATGAACGGTGTTAGAGATAGTGTTAATTATTGATTGATTAATGATTATTATTTATCTAAATAAAAAAAATCCATTTTGTGTTTTAATAGTGCGTGGTATATTTCAAAAACTAACTTCTATATAACTAGAAATTGTTATCTAAAAAACCCTTATACCCTATTTTAAATATTAATATAGTGTTACTATTTTATTAATATTGTAAGACTACTACTTACTAATGTTGTTATGAATAAATATTTGCTGAATTTAACTTCTCTACAAAGTCGAGCCTATTTATTTCAGGTTGGAAATTTAGATCCAAAGTTTAGTTGAAACACTTATAACGTCTGCCGAAATAAAACACCAACGATATCATTAAACCCCGACGCCATGACTCATAAAGAAACCCATATTACAAGAAGTAAACTGCTGCCAAGTATTATATAGTGAAGTTTGTATTTTATTATAGACTCTAGCAATATAAAATGTATTTACCTCAGTAATTTATTCTGTTTGCTATAAATATCATGACTTGAATTCTAATTACAAATTAAACTTGTTTTACAAAGTTGTCCGCTATCTCTATAAATAAAAGTTATACTGGAATTATTTTATCGTGGTAAACATTGTAACAAGGTGAAATATTAGAGTTACTATAATTTGAAATACTTCAAAAAAAATCAGGATACATACATTACAGCGTTACCTTCTTTTGGTTTATCTCAATACCATCGCGAATCAGAATATAAGAGGTGACGTTGTATAATGCAGTATATAAACAGATTAGAATTCAATTCGTTTCTGGAAAACTGGAAGGAGTAAAACTGAAGAGCGTCCAAACTACAGGACCGTGGTGAAGAAGAAGCCACCACCACTGAAGCAAGTGATTATACTCGTGCATGGTCATCATTCATCAAAGGTCTTATGAGAAGGACCAATGTCACCTAATTGAAATTCAGAAATCACAGAATCAGAGAATATCATTATTTGACTAGCCTTAACCCAAAGGACGGGATCCAATCAATCAAACAACTAATGCTCACTTCTTTAGATCAGGACGTAATAGCTTTGTAATACACAGCAGCAACTTGTACGACTATGGAGTTGTCCCGGGTAAACTGGAAGCTGTCTGAACCATCCTCTTGTACGAATCTCTATCCCAGGAAGAACAACCCGCCTTAACAAAGATGAATATGCGACAGCGTTGAAGGAATTCCCTTCAACATTTAAAGAAATGCTGGTCAAGAGAATATTTTTGTCTAACTCTATATAAAACATCGTTGCGTTGCCATTTAAATTTATTAAAATATATCAACCTGGCGAAATAATCAGTTATGGAATTTAATATTTGTCAGCTAAGTGAACCACCCTCTATAGTTGAATAAGGTAGAAATACTCTCACTTCGTTAAAAAAAAGTAACCCCTATCAGCCTTAGTAGCCATATTCAAAATATTTCGACCAACATATGCTCTGATGTCAAGGAAGTTTTAACTGATGTCATGAGTTTTACCTGTGCAATATAATACCAAATGCCCTATTCAAATAAACAGGTCCACTGATTAGCAAATTGTCAAATTTAACAAAGCTTTTTTCAAAGAGATTTTAAGCTCTACGGAAGTCCATTAAATATTTAAAACGTCAGAGTTTTATATTTTTGCCACGAATAATTATAAAATAAGTGCCGCTTTTACTTTAATTTTGAAAAAATATAAATTTAAAAATCATAGATATTAAAAATCATTTAGTCTTTATCCTAAAAATGATTCTGTTACTATAAAATGATCAATTTTTAACATAATATTCTCTAGGTTTTCATTCACCTGAAATAACTAAATATTGTCCATATATAACAGTATTGCATTAATAATAAATGATTTTTCAAAGTTTAATTTTTTCCTACTGACATTTGTTTAAGATAACTACATCCTAAGCGTTGCATGTAGCCACGATTAAAGATATATATATTTACGAGATCTGAAAATCATTCTAAACGGTATTTTAAATTGAGATACAAATAAAACAAATAAAATGTATTACATTGGAAAATTTATTGTACAACACAAATTTCGATTTGTAGTCTATGTGAATAGACGACGATTCTGAAAGAGTATGCACCAAGTATTTCATTCTCTTCCTTGTGACATAATAGTCTTAAAGCAATGAATTACACTAATGTTACAACACCGACAGTAGATATGCTGTCTCTGTTGTAAAAATTTTTTGATAGCATAAAGACAGGTTAAATGGCTTAATCTAAATTAGACATGCATACACGTGAGGACGGAAGATCACAGTACACTTTGCGACAGGGAACTAACACTGTTGTACATACCTTTAGCATTTTATTGATCAATAGAAACCGTACGAACGGATACCTAGAGCGCGTTATGAATGGTGAGAAAGTAGAATGTAAATAATAGTTACTGGTTTATAAAATTACTGCTATTTCTATATCAAGCAAAGTATTCATAAACATAAAGTGTTATACAACTCAACAGTTACTCCGAATGTAAAGTGTGAAGCAAGTACGCCAAACTCTATGCCCTCTTCTTCACAGGTGCTGTTCTAAGAGTTTATTTTACTTTCAAGAAATATTTGACAATTTGTTAGTTTTGAATTTTTGTAGTGAAGAAAAAGTTACCTAAAAATACATTCTATGTAAATCAGTGTTGAAATTGTACAATTATTATACAACTATAAACCCACGTAAAACAAAGTATGCATTGCAGTAGCTTGACCGATTTAGGGGAGTTTTCGACATTAGGGCTACAATGTGAAAGAAGGGCAGAGTTTTATTGGGATTGGTAATCTCGTTTGCGTTTGAGAGTGGAAAAATTTAACTACGTAAAATAAATATGATCGTTAAAGCATTTTAGTTCCACTAGGCTTAAGCAATAAATTTCAAATACCTGGGAATACATGCACAATTAGAGCCAAAGATTGATGCATACATTTTATCAAAACTGGAAGACGATTATCACACGCTTGAGACTATTCTCACCTAATGAAATTCGTATGCTTCAGGAAGTCACCGGTGCGGTTTATATTACCAAAAATGTAACTTTCACTATCACTTAACTATTTATCATAGAATTTAACTAAAAGTTACATAACTTTTAATCTTTCAGCACATTAGTAATAATTTACGTCAGATAGTAATAAGACGGTCATTTCAGGCTTACGATTTGTAGATTTTCTATTGTAAATTTACTTCATGAATGTAGATTGGAATATATATATATATATATATATATATATATATATATATATATATATGTATATATATATATATATATATATATATATATATACATATATAAATATAAAATACGTTTTCTTGTTTAATAATTTAAAACAACATAGATTATTCAAATACAAGAATATTTATTAATTTATATATAAAGCTTTTCGTTGGTAAACAGTACCAACATCATCAGGAAGGAAAATTACAATAATGTAAGCTATAGGCCTAAAACATATGATAAATTAGAAATAGAATTGTTGCTAAATTTATACAAATTGCCAAATTTATTTTGTTGCTGTAACATTATAGACATTGAATACAGTATCAAATTTAGAATGTATTTATATTTGTTCTTAATTTATATATAAAAATTTAAATATAATAAGTAACAATAATAAAACTATTAATGTGCATGAAAAAGGTGGTGTTTATAAATTAGAATGCGAAAATTGTAATAAAGCTTATATAGGTCAAACCAAGAAAAAATTAAAAGAAAGATATAAAGAACATTTGAATGCCTATATTAATCCAGTAATATATAAATCAAATTTCGCAAATCATTGTATTAATAATAAGCACCAATTTCCAAATATAGAAAATATGAAACTTATAAAAGAAATTAATAAGGGATTAAGAATGAATATATATGAAGCATTCGAAATATATAAACTCAATAATAATAACAAATTAATAAAAGAACAAATACAAATACATTCTAAATTTGATACTATAGTCAATGTCTATAATGTTACAGCAACAAAATAAATTTGGCAATTTGTATAAATTTAGCCACAATTCTATTTCTAATTTAACATATGTTTTAGGCCTATAGCCTACATTATTGTAATTTTCATTCCTGATGATATTGGTACTGTTTACCAACGAAAAGCTTTAAATATAAATTAATAAATATTCTTGTATTTGAATAACCTATGTTGTTTTAATATATATATATATATATATATATATATATATATATATATATACAAAACATTAAATCATAAAATGAAAACTTATTCCACTTAAATGATTACATGTAAACATTCCCAACCGTAGTAACTGAAACGAAATCAGTATCCTACTCTGTATCGTACCTAAGCTCAATGGTTACGGGAAAACCACTAAGCCTTGATAGCTCGTATTAGGTTATTCCAGCGTCAACACGTTGAATCTTTAACACGAGGTAGGATAATACTGCATCAGTTTTTGCATCCATTACAGGAATTACTGACGGTAAAACTTTGTTTTCAAATTTTAAAAGTTGCTTTATATGTTACTTTGTTTAAACTTTAAAGTACTCTTATAGAATTATTGTTCGCCCTTTATACTTGCTGGAAACCACATTGTACGTAAAATATTCAACTCAATAAAACTACGTAAATTATTTAGGAAAAATGAGAGAACTACTGAATTTATCAATAACGTTTTACCATATTTCAAAATTACAGTATGCTACACTACTAAACAATATATTCACCTACAAAAATTTGTATTTTCTCAGGAGTATCATCTTTTTGTTTCAACCATCAAACGATTTCGTTAGCTTTTAAGGGAGAATTTAAGGGATAACGGTTTATTTTTGTTCTTTTAATGAACAACAAAAAGATGTTATCTTTTTCTACTTGTGGTGTTATCAAATTGGGTTGTTTTAGTGTAGATGAACTATCTATGATTTGCTGATTTTGTGTCTTTTGCCATTATACAGACTATACTTAATTATTTAACTTAGTGCCTTATTTGGAACTGGGACTTCATCGTAAACAGAATGCCGCTGCCAGAAAGTAGCTTGCGTGGCGTTTCAATGACAATCCCTTGTATGGATGGTATTGGCAATGCTGGCACATCAGAGCCAAGACGTTTCATTAAAACATATTCCTTAAATCGAGTATTTGTGGAAGATAAATTGTTCCTAAACCATGTCAAAGAATATCTCTTTAATATGGCAAATCCGTCGCAATTAGAACTTCTCAGTCAATGACTTACTCAGAAGTAATATCAAGCAAGGTGCATTTATAATGACATCTCTATCTTATAGGTTGGACGAATAAATAAAAATTGTATTATTTATTGCAAAATTACTATAAACAAAGTAATAATAAACATAGATACACTAAGGATCTACACATGGCGTAAATTATTATATAACTACACACTCTTTGTTGTAAATTCTATGACCGGCTGTAAATTTTCCGTGTACGGCGCTGGAAGCACATATCCTTTGAGGGATAAAACGGTACGATAGATTTTGTTTATAAAGGACGTTTCTGTGGGATTATATGTCAGAGATTAGTCGTGTAGAACGAACTACAACCATATTATTGTGAGTCTTTCGTCACCATTTTACGTCAGATGTCGGGCTTCTCATCCAGGCTCGCCTTTAACTTTTGTTTCTGTGACGTTTGTGGTGGATTAGACAAGTTCGATTAAAAATTAAAGTTTTTCAGACATCACGTATTTGTTTTATGTAACTCTTGAAGCGTCCCTATTGTGACGACGTGAAGCTATAAACTTGAGTCTAATCGAACCATGTGTGCTGTGAACTGTTTCGCAAAAGGTGTAAGCCGATACGAAGTCCTCCCTCACATCGGCTTTATCGAAATCGGTAGAGTCCGAGTTTCCTACGACTACGAATTTCCTATTTACCTTTTTGAATCTTACCTGCGACAGGACATTTTGAAGGTTCTAAACTAGAATTACAGAAGCACTGTTGTGTTCCCGTCAATAATATTTCAATTTCAACATTAGGGATATGGTCGCATCTCCCTAATCTCTACAGACCATAACCTTATTCATTTCATTTCGTCTAGTGGTTCTTTATAATTTTTTTTTCATGCTTGCGGAGCCCCACTAGGTCAACTTATCTATCCATCTCCCCCCCCCGATCTTTTGTCATGATCCCCACAAAGAGCTCACATTAACTCTATATCTTTTAAACTAGGATACCTGTATATAAGTTCATTTGTTTGTTTCTTATTATATCTATTCAAATTTACCTACATCATCTCCAAATAAAAATGGGATTTTCGTATACGAGTTTGGTATCAAAGGCATTAAAGTTTGCAAGTTTTGGCGTTCAATGTTCACAGCCCATAGCTATAATCACACTTCTGTCCTACGTTATGTATATTATTTTCTGCAGTTCGTCCTATTTGGAAACCATTTAGGAGCCGACGATGCATTATTTCAAGGAAAAGCTATGAACATCACAATCACGTAAATACCTCTATTTCAAGATATCCTCCAAAGTTCTTATTCGCAGGAAATATGTAAAACGTTAAAACATTTCTTTCTCCAAAGTAAAGCAATTTGTGTAATCCACTTAACAAATACGGCAGGCAGTAAAATAAATGTTGAAGATTTTGTCTGAAGCAGCGTTCATGTAAATCTCTTCGCATACATATTACCCTCCTCTTTTGTACCTCAGTGGTTATTTATTAACCATGAATATACTCGTGTAGGCCAAGAGCTCCAGAAAAGTTTAATATAATCTCACATACAGATCTTCTTTGCACATTTACTACTAGACATTTATCAAAGTCTCTGTCAGATTATTTTTATATTTTTATTGAAGAATCCTTACAGTTACAAAACTTATCGGATGTATTCAATCTATTCCACTCAATGTAAACAATCGTATCGGAGTAATCAAATGTTAAACGTTTTTTAAAATTCATTTCAAGTGTTAATTTTACATCCATTACATTCATTTCTCTAAACCCTTGGATATTAGACTACATAAAGAGGTTTTTCGTTAATAAAATATTTTATAATAATTTAAATTTAAAATGATTGTTTTTTTTCAGTTTCGTAATGTTTACATTATAAAAACAATTTTGTATAAAAAATACAAAACGTCAGGTCTGAGGCATAATTTAATAAAATATGACCTATATCTTTTTTACAATACAGACAAATACGATTTTTTTAAATACACAGGATAATGCACGATAAAAACAGTTGTAAATGGGCAAAATTTTTAATAAATTTTGTTTATCGAAGCAGAAATGTTATCTAAAGGGAATAATACAAGGTGAGTTTGAAATATCTGTACTTTACAAATTTATGACGTAACAATTAAACCCATCATCTTTTCTCTCACAGAAGTAGCAGCGTATAGTTGTTCTCAATTGAAACACTTAAACGTTTAGATTTTCAATTCAAATATTATTCTGTAACTATAATTTACAAAAATTCCTACCCTGGAACTGAATGAATGATATATGACATATATATCCTATCGCAGCTCCGCAATTCTAGATCATTAATTGAGAGAAATATATAAAAATAAAATACAGTATAGACCGGAGGCTGGCGTAAATTGTTTCTATAGCTGTAGCACCACAGTGTTTGGCATCTTCGGGAATATAGTTTTAATCCAATTTTCTGAGGGTATCCGGAGTTATAACTTTTTGTTTGGGCTCTTTCAAATTAGGTTTACCGACACAAGTGTTAAATAGAAGGTTTAAACTTCATTTCATTAGACTCATTATTATCAGCACTAAATAAATTAAAATCTTCTGATCTGACAAACTGAGATAATCAATAAAAATCATAAAAGCATAAACACACTCAAGGGCTCTCAGGCCTCATCCCTCAGATTGGTGCACACACCTTCCCTCTAATGGGTCGTTGTTAATGAAAAAAATATCTTTGAACTCGTTTATTTTGAAGCAAACGTAATTTTTAAAAAACATTTAACAACAGAATTCTCTATAGAAGGGCAACCTTATATCGTTTAAAAACTATCTCTACTTATATAATTGTATTTTCTGCGGTAGAATCACAGCCTACCGCATAACTGAGAAATATTATTGTTTGTATTCAACAAATTTATATTAAAAATAATAAAAATCTTTATATTTTATTTTAACAGTAACAGCACAACTAGTCTAGACTAAATTATTCACAGAATTATGCCAACAGATTTAAAACTCTTTTTAATGTAAAACGAAATACGCCACTGCTCAGCCAATATCAAAACCTTTCGAAACGTTGATTAATCTGCAGTGAAGTAAACTAAACCTTTTTTTCATAGAGAAATCATTTCATAAAATTGCAATTATGCTTTATTATGATGCTGGAGAAGTTGGTTAAATGCAGAGAGATAATTGGATATTTTTGCATTTTTATTAATTTATTAGGATTGGTATAATCGGAAGACAATAGTCTTAAGACCATTCAAACATTTTGATTGAATAATGTATTTGCATCAATGGAAATATCTTACAACACATTCTTACCGTTTATCTCCTCACATTGAAAATTCCTGTTTAAGAGCATCCGTTTTTTCACTACAAAACCGAATGACTCAGCAATATTTTTTTATTGATAAATAAAAACTCGATTTTAAATAAGTTAAATTGAAAATAAAATGCGACGAAAACATTTTAATTGATGCTATACAAGTTTTTACGACCTATTTACGTCAAATCTCGTTTTTAGGCATTGTAATTATTTAGAACAAATAATTGTCTTTGCCACGTTTTAAAATCTATCAAGTAATATAATAAAAATATAATGAAATGACCACAATAGAAATTCGTTACTTTTTTAATAACATTAAATATTTCTTTGCTTGCATTATAAAAAAACATTTCACCCTTTAGGCCAATTGTGTAACACTTTCTTGTGAAACTGGCATAAACCGTATTTGTATGCTGTCGAAACATTATGCTAGCCTGAAATGGAGATGTTAACTTTCTCTGTAACTTAAAAAAAACTGAAACACTGAAGATGTACTACTGTAGGAGAATGTGGAAAGGACAGAGGGAAAGTGGGAACAATATCCAAGTTAAATAAGTTTAACAACTTACTATATTTGACTTTACTCTGACACATGTAGACACACACACACACACACATACACACACACATACACACACACACACACACACACACACACACACACACACACACACACACACACACACACACACACACACACACACACACACACACACACACACACACACACACACACACACACACACACACTGGAACGGGCCTTCTTTACTTATTATCTGTACTCAACTATTCTTATTTTTACTTATTTTATTTATTTACTCCTTACCTACAACTTATTTATTTCCTTCACTAATTCAATTACTCCCTTTTTCTATTTCCCCTATTATTCTTCAACCTTCGTCATTCATCTTTATTTATATATTATTCTCCGAGACTCTTACTTACCTGGTAAGTATTAGGACCTACCTTTCCTAATACCTATTTGATCCTGTCCGTTCTCCTATGTCTCCCTATACTTACCAGTTACCCTGCAATGGTAGAATGACCTAGGACGAATTTCGGTCAGTCAACCGAAGCCTGTAACATCCCTGCCTAGATCTCCTAGGAATGAATTTCTAGATTTCGTATGAAAACCCAATTAGCGGAATAATACCCTACACTAGCATAATACTCGGGGGGGGGGGGGTGTCTGCTATTTGAGGCGTTTGGTACTTGGAAACTTTTAGTAAGGAACTGTGAAACTGCGTGTCATTTAGCTAAATCATCACTAATGACAGGTAATTGGAAAATCAATTTTTTTTTTCATTTATAAGTTGGTAAAGCATGCAAACATTTACAGGCATTAATTATTTATTTAATTTAGCACCTTTACCCCTAACACAACATCATCAAATTAATTATATTTTGTCTTGAATACCTGTAGTAAATTCATATCAATTAAGGACTATTTGATGTTTAATTTGTTGAATAATTTATTTGTTTTAATTATTTATAAAATTATTATTATTCACTGAAGAAATTTAATATTTTCAGAAAAATTAAAAAATTAAAATAACTCCTTGCCACTTCTTGGCTTGATTATCTTCATAAAACAAATTAAAGTAACATTCTTACTGATTTTACTTACATTTTTCCCAGTGAATTTTATATAATATGATAATAAACATGAATTTTCTCTCTATATATAACTTAGCGTTTAATTTACATGAAACTCCCTCTATTAAATATTTAATTCTTCACTTCTTATTGAATTCCTAATATCATCTCACTTATTAAACAATCATATCCCATAATTATGTAATTTATAATTATTTTATTATATTAAATAATTATATTCCCTTATGTATATATTTGTTAAAAAATTATCATTTTTTTAAATGCAAATATATTAGATTATTTTATACTATAAATTTGTAAGAATTTACGTGAAATATCTTTCTTTAGATATCTTTTTATAGGTATAAACTTTATAATTTAAAATATAATAAATTTCTATTATTTTATATTTGAACAATTTTAAATGAATTGAAGTAAAGCCAAATCTGTTCTTGAAATTGGTTTTTAAATTTAACATATTTACTCGAAATTATACTTTAAGAAACAAAGTTAAGCATGACTGGATTGGACTTGCCTTTGAAGGAAAACGTCATCTTCAGTCGAAAGTTTTTGCCAGCAAATGGAGGCTGATCCCGTCCAGAATGGTTAAGGAATGTTCCATCTCCTCTCCTGTGTTCTTGCGATGAGTTCCTCTTCTTCAGTGAATTGGCTGCATTGGAGTAATCTCTTCTTTTTTCCGAATTTAATAATTACGAGTGAAATACATATTATAAACTACCGGTTATCTGTTAATTATGAAAACTTTATAGTTCCATTCGTAATGACACTACAGCGGTCATTTTACATCGATAAATTTGTACTAACAGTTTTTGTTCCTGGCAAGGCCAAGAATTAACTTTTTAGCCCGCCAGGATGATGTCAAAAAAAACTTAAAAACAACACCTGCTCGTATATCTTATCTGCCCGGTTCTCGAATCCAATTCTCTCCATCCAACTGTCCCAATCCAACTAACCAGCATTTGGCATCCAGAACGTTTCCCACTCCTATCTTTATCTCCTTCGACTTCGAACTTTGCGATTAGTTATTAAAATTGTTTTAAATGATTTGGCTTTACTGTAACAATTTGTTTTATAATTAATATTTCTTTAGTCTTGTTGCATTTTATTTGAATATTTTTTTAAATAAAATTTATTTTTTTAATTATTTAATGAATTTTGGCTTTCAAGCCTTCAGACAGAATTTTTGCTCGTTTGAATACACACACACACACACACACACACACACACACGCACACACACACAACAAGCATTATGGAAAGTAACGCAAAAGGACTACAATCAGATAACCATGGTATGTTACTGCTGGAATTCAAAAGATCCTATACTCGTGTTATTTATGACGATAAATGGCGGTGCGTGTGTATAGCTTTATTTCTGAAACAGTTTACTAACTACGGAGTTTTAATATTTCGTAATTTAAAAGTATAGCATGGGAATCAGTTTACGTCATATTTTTGGCTGTAAAAATGTCATTAAATTCGTAAAATATTTTTTGCGGCGTATTCTTATGAAGAGAAAATAACTTTCATATTAAAACGCATGAAAATTACGAAGTAATGACGGGTAAGTCTGTTTAGAAACCTAATTAAAATACGCCACGAAATGTAACCCAAACAATTGCAGCCACTGTCCCATTTCAATTTTGATTCAGCATTGTTTCTTTTTTTCATAAACTCCATTATATTTGAATAAATATTTTAAAAATTTTTCATTCCAATTTAAAATAGTTCCATAAATTAATATAGATATAATCATGTTGTGATATTTCAAAATGGGTATTTACGTAATATAAATATTAAAAAAATGAAATGTACATAACAATAATAGGCCCTAATATATATACTCATATTATACGGCAGTTAACCTATATCTAATAACATACTTAGACCTTTTTCACTTCATATTCAAGGATTTTTATATTCATATATATATATATATATATATATATATATATATATATATATATATATATATATATATATTTACAAGTGTGTGTGTGTGTGAGAGAGAGAGAGAGAGAGAGAGAAAGAGTGTGTGTGTGAGAGAGAGTGTGTTTGTGTATGTGTGTGTGTGTGTGTGTGTGTGTGTGTGTGTGTGTGTGTGTGTGTGTGTGTGTGTGTGTGTGTGTGTGTGTGTGTGTGTGTGAGGGTGTGTGTGTGTGTGAGTGTTTGTGTGCATGTGTGTGTTTGTGTGTGTGTGTGTGTGAGTGTTTGTGTGCATGTGTGTGTTTGTGTGTGTGTGTGTGTGTGTGTGTGTGTGTGTGTGTGTGTGTGTGTGTGTGTGTGTGTGTGTGTGTGTGTGTGTGTGTGTGTGTGTGTGTGTGTGTGTGTGTGTGTGTGTGTGTGTGTGTGTGTGTGTGTGTGTGTGTGTGTGTGTGTGTGTGTGTGTGTGTGTGTGTGTGTGTGTGTGTGTGTGTGTGTGTGTGTGTGTGTGTGTGTGTGTGTGTGTGTGTGTGTGTGTGTGTGTGTGTGTGTGTGTGTGTGTGTGTGTGTGTGTGTGTGTGTGTGTGTGTGTGTGTGTGTGTGTGTGTGTGTGTGTGTGTGTGTGTGTGTGTGTGTGTGTGTGTGTGTGTGTGTGTGTGTGTGTGTGTGTGTGTGTGTGTGTGTGTGTGTGTGTGTGTGTTTGTGTGTGTTGAGACGGTCAAAACCGTCTCAAGGGAAAAGATTGAGGCTAGCCCAAAATCTTTTCAAACATTGTTATGAAAAGGCAGTAAAAAATTGTTAGTTAGATTAATTAACAAATGTAGCAAATTTAAGTATAAAATTTTAGATATGAACCACCGGAGCTAAATATAAAATAAGATAAAATTTAATTATGTTAAAAGCAAAATTAATGAAAATGATATAATTGAAATTATGTACTAGTAGAGTAAAAGAAGGAATGGTTGTGTAATTGACCCAAAAACAATAAACTGTAGAGGGAAGGAGAAATATGTCTAAAGTAGCGCAACTCACGAACGGAAAGGGTTAGAAATGTCAATCAAGTTTGTAGCAGCACTTAAATTCATGCTAATGGACCATGGTTTAAGGAATTATCTAAATTCGCACAGCAAGGAACACTTACGAGGGCTAGATAAAATCGAACCAAAACAAAAAGAGGAAGTTTAATAGACCTCTCTTGCAGGTCTGAACTAGCTTGTCTAATGTAAATAAACGGGTTGTAGAAGGGGTGGGGAACCGCCTGACGAGAGAACGAGGGGGACACATGCAAGATTCAGTGGAGAACGGAAGTATTTTTAGCAAGGACATTCAGAGGCCTTACCCGGATGATGTTCCGTGGCTAAAGACAACAACTAGCCCCAGATAAACGTGAAGATGGTCTGCTTTGTGAGCTTCCGCGAGAACAAACTTTTTATTATTTTTGTAAAATGTAAATTAAAGTAGAAAAGTATTAAATACGGCCCTTAAACCGATTTAGTGCGATTGCTGTCATACCCAAGCACTCCAGGACAACATCCGAGGGGGAACAAAGGATTCCAGGACAACCTCAGAGGGACAAGAAGAACAATCACAGTGAAAGTTTTGGGGCAAGTCTAAATTTTAATAATATAAACCAATTTTTAAAAATTTTTAAATTTTCTAAAGAATAATTAACAGATTTTGAATTATCAGTAAAATCATCAATTAAAGTAAAAAGTAAATTAAAATTAAGAGAATATATAAGCATTTGACTTATTTTCAAAAAGCTTCATAAAAGGTGGTCATAAAATAAAATATTGTTCCAGTAATTAATATCAAATATCTAAAGCAAATGATTAAAAGGCTCCTGTGTTCTTTAAACATGATCTGCCAGTAGACATCGTCTCTGGGCTTCAATGCAAAAAACCAACTAATTTTTAGAATAGCTCAATAAAATTGTTCTCAGGAGAGAACTCGTTTGAAGAAACATTTGGTTCTGAATTTTATATATTTATTAATTAATGAAATTTAATTAAAACTGTACTTTGATTTTATAATCATTATTTATTAGTTGGAGAAAACTAAAAGTTTTTTTTGGTTGTTCAACACAGGATAAATTTAAATACTGTAATTTTTTATAATGCATTTAATTTCTTATTTTTAACTAAAATAGTTATCTTTTCAAATAAAATAAATTTAACTCTCTCTTCATCTTCACAAATATTTAATTAAAAGTTCGTTAGTTTTTCACATATTTAAATCATACATTTCATATATAATTCATTAATTACATTTACACATTTTTAAAGAAAATTATTTCCAAATTTAACATAATAAAACATTTATCTTCTCATTTCAAGATTGAATTGGAAGTTCACATTTTATTATAAATAATTTTAAAATTTATATGATTCAATAAATCTGGTCTTCTTGAAAATGATTGGCTTATGGCCAAAACCACTTTATAAATTTAATAGTTATTATTTATTATTTAAACATTTTTGTTATACTAATTATTATTACTACTTTTAAGATTTGTTTAATTTTTCAACATAGAGTGAAGTCATTGTTTAAGTTTAGTTGGTAATTTAAAATTTAACTTACCAAATTTGACGTTAATTTGTATATAATAGATAAAATGACTTGCCAAGGATTTCCCTACCGGTTCTAGAGTCCTCTCGTCTGGATTCCCTGGTCCCCGAACATCGGAAGTTGCCATCCCTGGTCAGTCGATGGAAGTCTTTCTCCATTTCCGCGTCTTGGAGTCTGAGTCTGGAGCCCTTGTCCATGGATGGTCTTAGACGGCGGAAGCGTGATGGTTTTGTCCCATCTGGCCGATGGTGGTGGTCTTAGGCGCGATCCGACATTACGGCCGTTAGCACCTCGTATTAAAAATTTTTACAGACTGCCTTACAGGTCCCTAAGTTCCTGTATTTATTGCGGCTATGTAACCCTTCCCCCCTGCTATAAGCTCGTCGCTATCTCCGTACTTCTTTTCTTGTACGGGCGGGTTTGACAACGTATTCGATTCAACCTGCATAATTTTGTAATCTGTTTTAAAACACTCAAAAGTGTCTATTATTTTTAAAATGGCTGCAACTTTTTTGTTATTTAAGTTTTTTATATTTGGTTTTCACTATTGTTCATTTTGGATCTTGCTGGTCATTTCAAAATATCAGTGATAGTTCTACGTGACCTAGTTCTCAAGTTAACAACCTGATTCACCTGAGAAATCAAGTGTAGCAGAACATGTCCTTAGTAATCAGCATGATTTAGACAAAAATGTTATTTTAGCCAAATGTATAAACTCAAAAAAGTTACTTAATAGTTATGAAAGTGTTTTTATAGTCAAGTCAAATTGTAAATTAATGAATACAGATGAAGGACCTATTCCTAACTCACCATTATATAATTTACTTAAATAGCTTTCTTCAAATACGCTGTATTAATTTAATTACTTTTAGTTTATTTATTGTTATTGCTGTAGTTTTTATTACATATGTATTATTATAATGTACTTTTTGACTTGAACCTATTTGGTTCCTGATGGCCGATCGTTATTTGTAGGTCGAGGGCGAAGAGGGGACGGAGCTTACCTCACGCCTATATATAGCGACCGCGGAGAACGATTGGTATCATTCTAGTTTGTAACATCTTGTGTGCTAGATTGTATTTTGTAATAAGACCCTCTGATAATGATGACATGGTCATCGAAATGTACATAAGGGTTTAATCTTAAGTAACGTTTTAATTTGTTATTTTTGATTATTTTTGTCGTATTGGGGTTCCTTCCAATATTTTTATTGTTATATATTGTACCACTGTGCTCTTGAGATTGTGTATTAAAATTGTTAGTTAAAAATAGGAAATTAATAATTTCCCAATTTGGACAGCCTTCCAGACCGTTACAACGTGTGTGTGTGTGTGTGTGTGTGTACATACATAGTTTATAACATAGAATAAATGTGCATTTTATACAAATTAAATCGTGTCTACGGTAAAGAAGGAAAACATTATATTTTCATCTCTTCTTTCCTATCTCTCTCTCTTTCTTTACCTATTTACCTGTATATATATATATATATATATATATATATATATATATATATATATATATATATATATTTATATATATATATATTTATTTATTTATTTATCAGTTCATTTAGCTTGTGCCCAGTGTTACAAACTTGGCAATTGGTAGATTATATTTTACTATATTAATTATTTAAAGTACATAACAAAATAAACAGTCCAGGTATTGATTAAATAATACACAAGCATTATGCAAAATGAATTAAATGATAAAAATATAATGTTTCCATAGCAACGGTTAAGAAACAAAGTCTAATGCTACGCATTATTTAGTAGGTTTATCAAATACGTACAGCACAGTCTTGTACAATGACGAAAGACGTTACCTGGAGCTACGGCCCGTTATCACTATTGTCAGGTTTTTACGGTGCTACAGTCGTGTCGCTTAAGGAACATTGTCGGAAAGATATGTACGCAAGGTACACGCTGTTCGTGTTGTGCTTATTTTGTCTTTGTGGTGCAGTGGTTGTCCCCAGCTTTGTGTTCAAAGCAGACGACGTGATTACAAAAGTGTATTTAGTAGCAATAAATATCTCATATTGTTGCTGTGGTATCCAGTTACTATGGACAACGTACAAGAAATGTCCGTATTATCTTCGTATTTTTGAGGATCTCAGAAATGCTGACCAGAAGCTGCACATCCTTGGTCATCCCATTAATCACTGGAAACACAGAATATTGGCCGCCCTCCTTGCTGTCACAAACGCCATTTCACTTGTTACTTACTCAGCTCTGAAGAACGTGATCAACTTCCTAGACAACTCAGTGGTTTCCTATGTAATACATTTGGACCATTTGTACTCAGCGGGAATGATTTGGGCAATGAGTTTTTGCTTCATCTTTTGGCTCCTGGCGGTGCGGTACCGTTTTCAATTGGCGAGAAGATGTCTGCGAGAGCTGAAAGGAACGCTCCAGAATGAGGACACAAACATCTACACTCTACAGTGTAGACATCTGCACTCTACATCTACACATCTACACAATCCAAGTACTGCCCCCTGTGGAGTCTACCAGTAGTGCTCTTCCATCAGAGCACGATGTACACAAACAACAGCTGAGATATGTCAAGAAGCTTTACAATGAGATATTTCACGCTTTGCGGATGACCGTAGATTACTACATTGATGGCTGCACTTTGAACATTATAACCGTGGCTTTATTCATAGCCTTCGGTTTGGGAACGTACTACGGTCCAAGTTCTACGGTGCTTATATGCCTGTTATCTCAACCTGTTGTCTTAATTCTCGTTTCATGTACACTTGTGGAATCGGAATTAAGATGTGCCAAAGAAGACTTTCTGGATCTTTTCCAAACAAATAAGTGTGAAAATTTACAAAACCAGTTGAAATATATGTATTGGTGGATCCTGCACGAGGTGAATGTAATATCTAGTGGTTACCTTATTTTGAATGTGATCTTGATTCCGTTTCTGGTAAATGCAGTTTGTACTATTTACATTGCTCTATACGAAAATTAAAACTGGTTCATATTAAGGAATATTTTGATTAACATGATTCAGAAACTAAAATGTGACTTAATGTAGGTAAATAGTAGCTTTATAGCATATTTCAGTGTGAAATCCTTAGCAGTTATATTTTTTTATCAATTTACGCTGTTTGATTATGAGTTATGCGTAGGAGTTAGTCGTTTAAGAATAATTTACTAAATTTATATATTGAACTATGTACATACCATGGTATTCGAATTAAAAACAATAATAAAATATA
Organism: Prosapia bicincta; assembly: GCA_036971475.1. Classification (NCBI taxonomy): domain Eukaryota; kingdom Metazoa; phylum Arthropoda; class Insecta; order Hemiptera; family Cercopidae; genus Prosapia; species Prosapia bicincta. Next base: position 372,946,320 of record JBAIZL010000001.1, read on the forward strand.
ACTTTCGAAGATTTAGTTTTGTTGACTAAAACTATAATAAGTACATTATCTTTATTGCAAACTAATTATTAACCAGGTTGTTTAAAGTTGTCAGTGTTTAGATAATTTGTCTAGCTACACGATATTATATCTCGGTAGGAACTCTATCTTGATATATATATCCTTCACAGATATAGGAGCAAAGAAGTATAAATATTTATTTTTGCTTGAACAATTTTAACTAATCATTAGTTTTACTAATTGAATAACTTCTGTCATTCTGTCACACATGCTGGCTCAAATAAATACTTAAAGGTTTACCCTTTTGTTGATAAATTGTCTACTAATACTGCTGCTAAAAGATAATATCCACGCGCAAAATTTACTCGTTAGAATACTGTATGTTCTCTTTTTAAGAATATGATCATAGAAAAAAAAGGTTTTCTGGTTATATTTGACTATCGTAAGATTAGAAATACTATTATTTCAATGCTTTATTTTATACTCTAAGAGAGTAATTTGGGATGGTTTGTACATATACAATATATACGTGTTCAATGGTTCTAAGTGAACATGATATAAACTTTACATAAGGTAGAACAATTCTTAGCACAAATAGAAGCCTTATTAGATTTACAATGCATAAGGTAGGTAGATTTTTTCGTTGTAGGTTGGCAATATTAGCTATATAAAACTTGTTCATCTGCTTACAATAAATATGTCAGTGAATTTCCGAATGCTGTGACATGATAATGTTTTAATTTTGAACGAACAGTAAAATTTCTTTTTTAAAAATAGCTGTACGTGTAATAAATAAGGTTAGAATTATTATAAATAAGATAAACTTTACACAACAAACATTTGACGGGCACCTTAGTCAATGTTATTGCTTATATTCTTGCTAAAAACCCTTGACCTCTTCTCAATTGCAAACCTTAAACTTTGCCTCCTCATTCTCCTGAGTCATCGGTTTCTCTCAAAGTTCTTTAGTTCATCCGTTATGATCAACGGGACCATTTCTTCTTATTTTTATTCCCGATAAACCGATATTACCTAATTGAAAACTAATTATGAATATGATGTAAAATTTATTCTTATATGCAAATTAGTATATAAACACTTGCCTATAGTAGCAATTACTTTCTGTATAAATGTGTTGGAACCATCATAAAACTAGGAAAGTTATAATGGTTTAAAAAAAAAAAAAAATGAGATTTGGGAAGGGAAAGATTTACATATTACTAATGTGAAATACAATTATTGTTCTCTATGATTAGTATATTACAATATACCATAGTAGCTCACTCTATATTGTTACAAGATTGCAACATTGCAGGCATATATATATGTAATAGGGCCAACATAGGGCTATACCCTAAATACTAACTTATATTTATACAATAAATTTATAAATAAAAAATTAATATAGGGTAACGTAGCCCGAGCCTATGATAGAAACAAATAATATTTCAATATTTAGATGACAATTTTTATGTTCAGAGAAAATAATAACTTGAAGCAACTGTGAGGTAATTCTTAATATAAATTATTAAAATTTTGTAACCACAAATACAACGTTTTGCTTAAATATTTACATACTTTTCAACTGAAAAGCAATCATCTTCGGAAAACATTACAAAAGTAACAGTTATTTGTCTAATGATTTTTTCTGAAAATTATTGCTTTGCAATTGAAATGTCTATAAGGGTAGAAATAAAACGTTGTATTTGTTTGTAATTGGGAGAAAATGGTGATAATGAAAAATAGTGGGAAAAAACTATGACTATTTCCCTTCACCGCGTAAAAAAGTGTATTATTTTATCGCACTAAACCATTCATGTGGTTTTATTATAAATAGAATAATTACAAATCTTTTTTAGTGTTATTCGATACTTACTGCACTGAGTGGTGGTTATTTGGGTTTAAGCCACGAATGTTTTATTTGAAAGCCTACGAGAATACTTTTAAGATTGAGATCATCGTCTGCAGATTGATTAGTAGAGATATTTATACGTAGAAGAAAATAGGACATGGCGAATATAAAATGCTATTGTCAAGTTCTGGCCTTTATCTATATGAGGCTTGAACTTTTATTTATTTACATGGCAGCATAATATGGCAACATATGCTGTCGACACTCCCAAATTCATTTAGATCTGGTGCATCTGACACAAGGATTAAAGAAGATGTGATAGTATTTAACAAGCATCGATTTTGTGATCCTCTGAGATGAGGAAGCTTAGAAAGAGAAAATAATTCTTTCAGTTGATTAATTCGGACGTTTTATTAGATTAAAAATTAGATTAAAAGAGGTTACTGCTAGAGTGTAAAATAAACGACTATATGTACTGCAACATTCCTAATGTTAATAATTAGTTACAACTGTTCTAATCGATTATTCTCATATTTCATTGAAGTGACTGAATGATCGATCAGGAAAACAGCATTTTGATGTCTGTTTTGAAAATATCGACTTATAACTGTGTAAGCGACCACATACAGAACGAAGGTTTGGAAACTAGACAAATACTTTATTTATTTAAAAAAGTAATATTTCTTCGTCGTTTTTGTTTAAAACTTAGTAATGTGTGTGTAACCGTATCTACGTTTGACTCTATATATTAAATCAAATTTGTAAGATGTTTAATATTAGGGTCTAAGCTTATAAAAAAAACTTCGCTAGGTTAAACATATCTTTATTTTAATTGTTTGTTACTTTTATGCAATATATTAAAGTATCTAAGGAAGTCATGGCTTGGTTATCTAAGAGAACTTCAGAGTAGCAGATTCCAATACATGTCATTTGGATTGCAATATCATGAAATGGTTTAATAATAGCCTTGTGATCCAAAGCTCTACAACTTACAGAAAGGCAATTTGTTCTTGAAGTCATTTATTTTATTGGAGCTCATAGATTTTTGTTCACAAACACACACACACACACACACACACACACACACACACACACACACACACACACACACACACATACATACACACACACAAAGAGACACACATACACTCACACACACACACATACACACACACACACACACACACACACAAACACACACACACACACACACACTCACTCTCTCTCTCTCACACACACACACACTCACTCTCTCTCTCACACACACACACACACTGCTTGGATTTGCTTGTATTGCTTGGAAACCTTGGATATTATTTACAGTACCTATTTAGTTGGAAATAAAATGGTAAGCGTATGTTACTATAGGCTAATTTTATAGTAAAGGCAACATATGGTATTTCGTAAGTTTGTGTTTCTATGGAAATAAAATGGTAAGCGTATGTTACTATAGGCTAATTTTATAGTAAAGGTAACATATGGTATTTCGTAAGTTTATGTTTCTATGGAAAGAAAATTTTTCCTTTCCGATTTATATATATATATATATATATATATATATATATATATATATATATAAAACATGATAAATGTTTTGGCTCAAAAGTTTTTGATATTACTTTAATTTAAACCAAATTTCGAAATGTTTGGAAAGCGTATGTTTCTATACTCTTATAATTCATTTACTATACTCAGTAAAAATCATAAAAAATACCCTTTTAGGCCGATAATTATTTATAGAACGGCATCCTCCTATAAATTAGCTAAATATTTAGAAAAACTGTTAAAAGTAGGGGTGTGCTAAAAATAAAGTGAATAAGTACTAAATAAATACAGTGAAAAGTTTACCCAAAGCTGTTGGAAGATTACAAGAGGCAATTATTACTAAAGATTGTAGGATGATTACGTTCAATATAGTGAATCTATACCCAATAGTAACAATTGAAGAAACTATACAAATATTAAAGATAAATTACAATAGCAGAACCAAAACAAGGAGTTGAATAACTAAATTGTCAATTCATTGAAGATAATTTTAATCCAAAACGAATTTAAGTTTAAATTATACAAACCGAAAGACGGCCTAGGGATGGATAACCCATTATCTGGATGGGTTAGTTTTTCATACATGAGTTAGAAGAAAGAATAATAACAAAAATATTACTAATGTTGTTTTGAATGAAAAGTTTGCTTCATTTAACTACTCGACAAAGGCTAGTCTATCCATTTTAGGTTGGATATTTAGTTACAAATTTTTATCTGAAACACCATTAAACGTTTGCTTTAATAAAACACCAACGATTTCATTAAACCCCGACGCCATGACTCATAAAGATACCCATATAACCAGAAGTAAACTGCTTCCAAGTATTATATGGCAAAGTTTGTATTTTATTATAGACTCTATTATTATAAAATGTAATTATCTCATTAATTTTTTTTTTACTATAAATATCATGACTTGAATTCAAATTACAAATAAACTAGTTTTACATATTTGTCCCTTTCTCTATAAATAAAAAGTATACTGGAGAAAGATAGATTTTTATCATGAATAGCATTAGTAAATAGGACTACAATAATATAAAATAGTAACAATATATTATTATTTATAATAGGGTATGAATGTTTTTAGATAACAATTAATAGTTACATAGAAGTTAGTTTTTGAAATATACCATGCACTATTGAAACACAATATGGATATTTTTATTTAGATAATTAATAGACATTATTTAGTCACTAATATCGTTCACTAATTAAACTAAACTCCGGAAAGGACAGACATTAGATTCTCTCTCTCTCTTTCTCTCTCTCTCTCTCTCTCAAACGAATCAAAAGTTCAAAACTTTGAAGTTTTAAAGTGTAACTTTAAATAAATTTTGCAAAGTTGAAAATACGTTTAAGAGGAGTGGCTTTGTTTAAGAAAGAAAGTGGAGGGGATAGCGTTAGTTGGTGATAGCTACCTCAAACGAAAATGGCGATTTCTCTCTTTGTAAATTGAAAAGGTACTAGCCAAAATGTTGAGAAATAAATTTTTGAAAGTTAAAAACAATGTAAAAAACAGTTTTGAATATAACATAAATAAATAAAAATTTAAAAGATAATGTAGGTAAAAGCAAATTAATAATAAGTAGAAAAAAAAATTTAATTTTGGTCAATAAGATCGAATTATATATATATATATATATATATATATATATATATATATATATATAATACATATATATATGTATATATATATATATATATAATATGTATATATATATATATATATATATATATATATATATATATATATATAATATGTACTATTACAATAATACAAATATAATTATTTATGTTAATATATATATTGCGGTAGGAGTAAGTAGGAAAGAAGACTGTAAAGAATTAATGCAAACTTTCTACAACGCATTCCTTGTGTAGAGCTAACTTCTGTCACACCTAAAGCTCAATTTCATTATAAGTTAGTAACACAATACAAGATTTCTAACCGTGAAATTTGACGCAAAAAATATTCTACAAATAAACGCCGGCCGTTTGATTTGGTAACTAAAACATGCATAGCACAGAGTTTACACCTCAATTCTATTTTGGTCTCCTTTACGACAGTTTACTTTCAAAATAGTTTTAGAAAATCGATTTTATTTTTTAAAAAAACCTTAATGTCTTCATTTTATAACAAATATAAAAACAGTCTACAGCAGTAACAACTCAAAGCAACTGTGGTGTAAATGTTTATATTAATTAAAAACAACCTCCTACCACAAATTCAACAATTGTTATTTTACAAAGTATATAAATGATTTTGTAAAATAAATCTGAAGATGATTACTTTGTAATCGAAATGTACATTAAATTAAAGTAAAAATGGTCGAATTTGTGGTAAGATTCGGTTTTTATTTAATATAAGTCTATAGCAAGATTACGTAACGCATTTCTTAAATTAAAAACGTTATATAAAAGAAATGTCTATATCTAAGGCATAAATAATACTTCTATCATACATGTCACAGGTTATTGTTGAACCGAGGGTGGTTTCGCTTTCTATTGAAATATAGTCAGAGAGAAGAACTTTTAGAATGAAAGCAAATAATAGTTTTTTTTGAATATAGGGTTAAAATAGCCTTAGTCTATATTAGCAATAAGGATTTTTATAAGTTAATAACACAATTCAAACCGGCTTAAGAAAGATCTTGATAAGACATAGTTGACAATTCTATAAATAATAATAATCATCCTAGTTACAACACTTACGTGAACAGTTTCAATGACGCGACTAGAATAGATTGTTTAAAAAAAAAACAGTCCAATTGATTGTAATATTATCTGTATACAAATCCTACATTTTGCATAAGAGTATTTGATAAAATATATTTTCAATTCAGAAAAAACGAATTTTAAAGTTTAATTAAAACTCTGGGAAGCGGAAATTTAATTTGCATATTGCAACGCTGTTTACCGCTTCTGATGAGATTTTCAGATGACCGTTTCTAAATACATTTTGTTGACGAAACGTTTATACTCTTTTCTTGATAAAAAAACCTGATCTTTTTCTTATTCTAGTGATAGCAATGAGCCTAAAAAACACTGGCCTTGCACTATGTCCTCTGCATTGCATTGCCTGATAATCCTTCTAAAACACATTCCATTATTTTACACATTTATATGGTAATATATCTAAAAATTTTCTACGAGTTTTTTCATTATATTTGGACTATTCTTTGAGAGGTTTTTAGTTTTTATTTTCCTAATGTAAGGAAAATGAATCCTAAGATAATGTTTTCTGTACTTTAATGGATTTCTAAGGCCTGTGTTAATGCTATATACCTCGTCATATAAGTAGTATCTTCTTGAACAATAATCTACTGTCAGAGAAATTATTTTATCTACTTCACAAATACAGATGACCTAAGATAAGGATTAAAAAAAAGTGTGTTTTCAGATACAAATTATTATACTTGTCCGAAGATAACTACATAACATAAAATTGTACTTCTTTTGTATATTAACTGAACAGAAGTTTCGTTTTGAAAAGTATATTTGTCATTAAGACGGCAGATAGTTTAAATGTTTTGGTAAAAATTTTTGACAAAGACGATTTTTCATAATAATGTAAGCTAATGTAGGGTAGGTTTTTTTGATATAGGAATCGTATAGTTCATAGAGGTAACGTTCAAACCTAAAAATAAATACAACATTATTACCACCATTATACACTAAATATTCTTTATTATTCTCATTAATAAGAAACTTTTAATTCAGGAACAAATAGAAGGGTACTTAGTTAATTATAATTGCGTGGGTTTAGACCACAGCATTGTTATTGTTTGTCTTAAATGGGCAATAACTTCAAATCCTCTTTCAGTACTCAATCAACCGAGGACAAAAATGACAAAGGAAAGGAAAAGGTCACAGAAAAAGAAGGGAACCAAGCAAGTCCGAGTGATAGGGCTAAGCAGAACTTACTGTTTGGGGAGACTTTTCTTTACACTCCAACGAACTTTAGAAAACTTTCTTTGTTTACGGTCTTTATTTTGCCGTTAACTTACAGCCATTCAAATTAGGAAAAAGAGACGGAAAATAAAATTTAACTCCCTTTCCTTAGAGCTTATTGTCTAACGTACTTAAACAAATAAATATCAGAAAAATTAAGAATAGCTTTACCACTATTATTATTTCAAAGATTCGGTTAAGTCTTTTATTTCATAAAGTGTATTATTTTAAGTAATTTATAAAAATTAAGTCAAGTTTAATCAATACAATTGGATTTCATTACACAATAATTAAAAAATTCCCCCATATAATATGATTTGTAGTTATAGTGATATTTTAAAAGCAAAAGCTGTAGTTTTTTGTCAATCAAAATAATTACAATCACTTTTTACTTTCAACTTTACCAAACAATAAATTTACCCTTAGGCTTAATACTCAGCACAAACAACTAAGTAATACTTGTTACACTTTTGGTATAATCTTGGCAAAAAACAACTACTTACTGATATTTTTTAACAAACAGGCGATTCGCAATAGGTCAGCTCATTGTTCAATGCTGTGAGTGACGGTCCGTAATTAAATGAGTGATGATAATGTAGTGAAACTTGGACAAACTAACAATGGAGCTGAGAGCATTTTCCGTGACTCAGAGCATTGAACAATGCGCTGACCTAGTGCGAAACACGTCTTCTGTAAAATATCAGTAAGTAGGAGTTTTTTTTTGCTAAGTTATTACCAAATGTATATTTATAGAAAAACCTTAAGATGTACAACACAAAAATACATTTTAGTGTTGTTTGAGTAATTGAAAATAACACGTTGCGTTTTCCTACTTAAATTTATAAAGAATAAGTTGAAATACGATTCCTTTCATACAGTCAATCAAAAACGCAATAGTCATTTCATTGATCTTTAAATTATAAATAGGAAGTCTATAGAACTTAGTATAAATAAGTATTAAAGTATATAAAGAAGTATACAGCGGATTCCTATTCATTTTCCCTTTAACTGTAATTAAAACTATAGTGTTATGTGTTAATATGATTACATAGTTTAATCGTTACACGCTGAAACAAAATGATTTGCAGCTACTATTTGACATATATTGGAAGTAGTAGCTAAATCCAACGCCGCCTGGTAGCAGTACCAAGAGAGAGCTATTGAAGAGATCCTTGTTCCTTATTATGGCGGATTTAGCACAGCCATGGATTAAAATAGTGTAAGATGTCATAAACACACTAGTGCTGCAAAAATATCAGCAACTTAGATCCAAAAGCTCGTAAATCTAAAATGAATGTTTTTAGAGTTATAAAACGTACACACAGAGACCTATGCCGAAGAATCTATTTGTCTCTTTGAATGTACTGCTTCAATACGTTTAAATGTTTGTGCTTTAACCCTTTTGTTTAGAGAGGTCAACAAACTTCGGTTGTTCAAGTTATTTTATAGTCTAAGTGTTCCTGTGGAATACAATACGAACGTTTAACCTGCAGTTTCTGCATTCTATTACGTTTCTTCATTTGTAGTTTGTATTCTATTCATTACAGTGAGTAATTTCATTGACTACTTTAGTAAAGCACAAAACAAAGTAATTTGACTGATTGGGGGAGGGGAGGGCGTTACAAGCGAGTTGATGACCCCCCTGTTAATAATGTCCCCTATTTCGAAATTCTAGGTCTGTCTCAGTAGGATACTTTGTAGCAATATTTTACTATAACTAAATAATGACGTGATATAATTCTTTGTTTTAATAATCGAACTTTGAGGTTATATAGATGAGGAAGTTGTTATTGTATCTTTTCAAATTTTTACAGCTAGTTATTTTTACGAATTCGAAGTTTCTTTTTTCTGACCTCAATATATAAACAAAAAGTCACAGATCTTTGTTACGTACTACAAAATTTAGTTATTTAATTTTTTGTGTGATAAAATGATTTCTCCACCTATTCGAGCAGTCAAAACTAACTGTTATGTAACACTATTCACTCCTGATGATACATACTGTTTTAGATACTATGGACAACAAACTAAAGTGTTACATTTGGTTGTTATGCCCAAATATAATACTTAAAATTACCTTATCTCGTGTTTTTTATTATCATTATACCAATCAAGTCACGTGATTGCGGAAAGGAAAATGTAGGCGCATACACAAATATTTGCATATTTTGCTGAGACTTATCGCTCAATAGATTCTACAGATATGTTTGTTAGTGTTTAGATTTAAGTACACAAATTTAGCACGAATGGTCAGATCATCTGTTTTAAAACATCATTTGAATTATTTAGATATGTTTGAATTATTTATTATTATATAAATAAAACTATTATACAGTAAAATTCCATTAAGGATTCCTATTGCTTTAATTCAGGAAATATGAGTCATCTAATAAAGTACATAGCTGCAATAATTGCAAAATGAATAGAATGGCATTTCAAATTAAAAACACTTATACGTTTTTAATAAAACTAACACACAAAATGTCAATATAAATGCCTTAAAAAAACCAACAATTAATTAAGTAAGTAATAAAAACGAAAGTTTTTTTTCAATACAATATATAATAACTGCGGTTTTATATATATATATATATATATATATATATATATATATATATATATATATATATATAAATATATATATATATATATATAAATATATATATATATATATATATATATATATATATATATATGTGTGTGTGTGTATATATATCAAATCACTGATAATAAAACTAGTTTCAGGGTTTCCTACACTATAAATAACACATTGATATTTTATATAAAATCCTCACAGGTAATAACTATAAAACGGTCAAAAAAGGCATCAAATAATTCTTAGTCGAAGAATAAACTCGTTTGTCATGAATAAAGGAAAAATTAATTTACTTTAATCTAATTTGCTCCACAAACAGACCCATTAATTTCTATTAAAACTCTCCAGCGCAGAATAATTGCAAAACACTATTATTATAGCGTCATACGATTAAGTGGGAGTTGGGTTCTATTTAGCTACATAAGTACGTTATATTACTTCCCGCTTATTTGTCTATGAATATTAAATAAGGGATTCTATTAGGAACCGTTCTTTGATATTACTTTTAGGATTTCCGAGCAAGGAGAAGGTAATTGCGCTCCTGATAACATATTTAAGGAACTAAATTAATGAAACTTTCAGAAAAAGATTCAGTTATAACTGCAGAGAATTAATTTTTCTAATGTGTTTGTGATTCGCAGGGATAGGTCTATAGGGTAAATAAAAAAGTGAAAACTTACCCAGCTTTTGCAACAATAAAATCAAATCGTTATAAGTAAACAAAAACTGTCAAACTACGGGATGTAGGAACAGAAATAGATACAAAGCGAGTCAATTAGAAGGTAAGTGGTGGAAGGATTTCAGGATTTGCAACGTTTTTTATAATCTTTGTTAAAAACTCACTGGGAGAATAATTACCCTGCGCGAGTCCTCTAGGATTGAATCGAGTATTTTTGGAGGATAAGTTGTTCCGTAACCATGTCAAAGAATTTCCGGTTAGAGAGGCAAATAGGAAAGTACCAATTACAACTTAACAGTCAATGTGTTATTCAGAAGAATGGTCTAGCAAGGTGCATTTAAAGTAGAATCTATATCTTATAGGTTTTTGAACGAATAAAAAGAAATTGTGTTGTTTGTTGAAAAATTACCATAAACAAAGTAATAATAAACATATATCATATTGTAAATGACGTAAATTACAATCTAACAATTAATTACATACTCTTTGTTGTTTTTCTATGACCGGCTATAGAAGGGGCGGCTATGACCGTGTAAGGGGCTCGAAACACATATACTTTAAGGGATAAAACGTTTTTTATAAAGGATACTTTTTTCTATAAAGGACGTTTCTATGGGATTATATGTTCGCGATTAGTCGTGTAAAACCAACTACAATCATACTATTGTTAGTCTTACAGTCACCATTTTACGTCAGATGTTAGGTTTCTCATTCAGGCTCGCCTATAACTTTTGTTTCAGTGACTTTTGTTGTGGATTTGACAAGTTCGATTAAAAATAAAGGTTTTTCAGACATCACGTATTTGCTCTATGTAACTCTTGAAGCATCCCTATTGTGACATCGTGAAGCTATAAAATCGAGTCTAATCGAACCACATGTGCGGTGAAATGTTTATATGAAGTCCTTCATTACATCGGTTTTATCGAACTCTGCAGACTTCGACTTTCCTACGACTACGAGTTACCTTCTTGAACCATACATGTGACAGGACAGTTTAAAAGTTCTAAATTAGAATCACAGGGGCACTATTGTTTTTCAAATATTTCAGTTTCAACATTAGGCATATGGTTTTATCCGCTTAATCTCTACTGACCGTGGTTTTATCCATTTCATTACGTCATGTAGGGCTTTATCATTCTCTGTTTCTCATGCTAGAGGAGCCCCACTAGGTCAACTTATCTATCCATCTTCCCTCTCACCCGGTCTTTTGTCATGATCACAACAGAGAGCTCCCTCTAATTCTATATCTTGTAGAATGATATAACTAGAATACCTGGGTATAATCTTTTCTTCTTGATTCTTATTATATTTATTCAAATTTACCTACATCATCTACAAGTAAAAATGAGATTTTCGAATAAGAGTTTCGTATCAAGATCAATAAAGTTTTCAAGTTTTGGCGTTCAAAGTTCATAGCTATAATAACTCTTCCGTCCTAAGTTATTGTATATAATTTTCTGCTGCTCGTTCTAGTTCGAAGCAAGTTAGGAGCCGACGATGCTTTATTTCAAGGAATATGCTATGAACATCACAATCACGTAAATACCTCTATTTCAAGATATTCTCCAAAGTTCTTAATCGCAGGAAATATGTAAAACGTTAAAAACATTTCTTTCTCCAAAGTAAAGCTATTTGTGTAATCCACTCAACAAATACGGCAGTCAGTAAAATAAATGTTGAAGAATTTGTCTGAAGCAGCGTTCATGTAAATATCCTCGCATAAATATTACCCTCTTCTAGTGTTATTTATTAACCGTGAATAAACTCGTGCCAGCCAAGAGCTCCAGAAAACTTTAATACGATCCCACATGACTATCTTATCTGCACATTAACAACCAGACATTTATCCAAGTTATGAATCTGTCAGATAATTGTTATTTTTTTATAGAAGAATCTTCACAGTTACAAAACTTTCATTGGATCTATTCAATCTATTCCGTTGAATGTAAACAAACGAATATTGAGTCAACGAATATTGAACTTTTTTTTTTAAATTCGTTGCCAATTTTTTTAATTTTACATCTAATGCATTCATTTCTCTACACCCTTGGATATTACATAAAAAGGTTTTTCGTTAGTAAAATATTTTATAATAAACTAAATTTAAAATGATTGTTTTTTCATTTTCGTAATATTTATATTCTTACGTCGTGTACGGTTGAATTTCTGCTCGATTATTTACAATAATCTTGAGTTGTAAAATTATTTTTTCCGGCCTCAAACTACGTGTGAACGCTTAGAAACTTCTGATATAACATATCCTACTACTTTAAACAAGGTAAGTGTTTGTTTTTAATATTTCATTCAGTGATATGACATATAACATTTTTTTAAATACCTATATTTAGAAATTTTTGAAACAAATTTAATTTTGTGTTTAAGTAAGCTTTAAGTATGTTTGTCAGGTCTTGTCGCCCTACTTTAAACATTGAATCATGTTCGTTATACTGTCCTCCCAATTGGACAACTTCCTGAGGAAGCTGCTGAAGCCCGTAACAAACACTTCAGGATGTATAAAATCCGATATGCACGGAAGCTCAGCAGAAGAGTTTGTAACAGGGACGTACTTAATAGATTACTTTTAAATAGTGATCCATTTTTGAGCTGCTCGCGTCAGAGACGGAGCAAGAAGAGCAAACCATTCTTAACTGATACCTTAAGCCTTCTCCTACAAGACAAACTATCTTCTGACATTCTCAATAGTAATACAGAAGAAAGTGTTGATGAGTCGGACTAAGAAGTTATCAGAAGGTATAAGAAGTTATATCAAATGTGTTGTATTACTGGATTATTATTATTCCATTATTATACAGTAAACCATACAATAAATTTTATATATTAATTAATTAAGCTTAAAATGTTTATAAATTCTAAATATAATTAACTATTTATAATATTAAATTGGTAATAAATAACAATAATTATAAACAGGTTTAAACATGTAGCCTTCTATCTATTAAAAACATAATATTCGAAGAGTTCAACAAAACCTTTATTAGTTTGCCATTATAGGAAATTACACCTATTTTACATAAAACAAGCCTAGTTCTTAATTCAATTGATTGTAAAATGCAATAACATGATTGTATGAAGTTTCTGAAAACCAAGAAGCGTTCCTGCATCAGTAACAAAAGATTAGAAGGTTTTGGCCATGAAAAGAGGCTAAATACTCCACCGTGCGCCGGTTGAACCACCCTCCAACCACTTTCGCCCAAAGGTAAACATTTTGAAACGGGCCGTTGCTACCCCGAACTAAGAAACTGTGCAATGACCCGCCAAAAACTGCCAGAGAAAACTGCCAGAGTCACTGGACTTAAATTTAAAAACCTAACTTGCTGAGACTTAAGCCTTTGGGTATGTATTTCCCGGGGAAGGAGTACATTTGAAGGCATCTTTATGGTGAAATGACCATTTTAATTTTAGCAGTGTGTAAGAAATCTGTTAAATACACAACGGTTTTGTTTGCAAGTTAGTAAAAATTACATTTTGATTTTATTTTTAAATTTTGAAAATGCAGCACAGTTTGTAAATTTATTATTTTAACTAGCTCTTTAAAATTTTAATAATTCATTTCTATTTAAAATTACTTTATCTCTTCTTTTCTATTTAAAGCATAAATATTACAATGTCAGTAGTAACTCTTTACTCAGTTAACCCTTTCTTTTACACCTTTTCTATACAAAATTTAATTAAACTTCTTTCTGCATTTATACTAACATCAAAAGTTCTAAGAAAAATAATTTTTATTTTTAATTACTGAAAATTGTAATTTAATTATGTTCTATTTAACCCTTTAATATTCAAAACCAAAGTTGCTTCATTTTATAAATAAAAAGTCTTCATTTTCTAAAATACTTTTTCAAACGCTTTTAAATAAACAATCCCTTTACGTGATTTTGCATATTTTGAACATTTGATTTTAATCTCTTGTATATAAAATTAAGCAATTAAACTTTTAAAGCACGACTTCATCAACAAATAATTTTGACCCTTTTAATTTAAAAACTGATCATTTGAAAACATTTAATACCAATAAACAATTTTACCCCTTTTAATAAACAACTGAATTTTTGAAAAAACGTTATATCAATAAACAATTTATGCCTACCCCTTTAAATAAACAATTGATATTGCAGATACATAAGTTTATCAACAAAAAAATTTTTATACTTCTATAACTAATTAAACAAAATATCTTACATCTAATTCTGAAATGCTTAACCTAACAATTGATTTACTAGACACACATAATCTTTGCTGAATATTGTCTTTCTATCTTCTTATTTTCACTTTAAATCCAAGAAATTGTTTCAAATTTTAATTCCCCCCTTTTTCTATTTCACAACCCTTTATTTTATATTGAAATAAATTTTTAAATTCGGTCACCCTTTAAATTTTAATTAAATCTCATTAATAAATTTTAATTAAATTCCACAACTCATTTTATTTCATTATCATTAAATAACGTTTACTATTTAACGTTCATCTAAATTACTATAAACAGAAACATTTACTTTCTAATAATCTATTATATTTGACTCCTTTTCCACAAAACTCATACTAAATTTTCTTAACTCATGTTTACATTTCATTTAACTCATATCCCTTATTTTTTATATAAAAAAAACCTAACATTCATTTAATTAATTTCTTTTCAAACCCAAAATTTTCAATTAACCAACAATTTAATTTTATTTCATATTTATAAAACTGGTTTGGAGGAGTCCTCCATGTTGTGGTGGGACTTCCTCCCTGCTAAACAATTCCCCCCCTAGTTTATGTATTAAACAAAGCCATTGCTTGATATATTTACGTCTCTAAAAGGAAAATTTATTTCATTTTAAATTTATGAAATTCCAATGTTCCTCAAATATTTTCAACGTAAAAATTTCATTTAATTGAAGAAGAGAGAAGCTAAGACCTTTACACTCAAAAACGCTGCTCGTTCCAGGTAGATTTCCTTGGTCTTCTCCCTTTATCCATTAGTTTGGCCATCTTGGATGCGAAAAAGCCTTGACCCATAATGGAAGAGTCACCCAACGCCGACTTCTTTTTTGATGGCGTCCCTAGTTCGAAACATTAGCTTTCCACTCCCAGCACGTCCTTTCTGCGTTGTCGTAGTAGAATTTTATATCCCGATTTTGAAACTTATAAAATATTGCTCTCCCACTTTCAGTTTTTGATTTTCTATTGTTAAATTAATTATTTAATTATATATTTCTCACTGTTCATGTATAATAATTTGATTTAAAAATTTAAATTTAGTTTAATTTAGATTCTTTCACTGTTTACGATTTTATAGAAATTTTGAAGTACTGTTCGTTATTAATTACTTTTCTGACTCTAATAATTCCTCACATTGTTCACCTCTAACACACACAAACTTCTTAAGGACGCCGCCACATCAATGTTAACATTGGATACCACTTTTGGAGAAGTTACCTCCTCCAAAAGGATCCCAGAACACACGCCACTACATTGTTATCGACGACCAATCGCACCTATAGCCCTGCATTTTTGTGTCTTAATTATCGAATTACAAACTTACACACAAAGATTTGTAACTCGGAGTGACCAGACCGCACATCTTCCACTTTTGATGTCTAGAGTAACGCTATTCCTTCTTCGATTTAGACTGGCCGTTAAAAGCGTCTTCTCCCTCACTCTCTGTTTTTGACCAATCGCGTGGCTTTAAAATGACGTAATCCACATCAAGTGATCTACTCGTCGTCTTTATTTGCATTTTTCACGCTTGCAACTTCTTGGTCTAAACTGATCGACATTCTTGCCTGTTTACTTTTTGGTCGCTTAACTCTTTCATCTTGCGTTCTTACGATTTTTGTTACTGGGCATTTTCTTCTTCTTTTCAATTCTGCGTCCCCTCGAATGCCGTTGGTGTTTGTAGGAGGATTTTGATCTTTAATCCCCTTTTTAATGTATTTAAAGTGTACTCCAAAAACTTAAAATCCCCTTCTCCCTGCTAATGGCATAGTTTCTTTCAATTTATATCCCTTTACTTATTATATCATAACTCTTATGTCATTTTATTTCTCTTTCTCCCTTTAAATCTGTCTTTTTTGAAGTATCAAAAACCCCGAAATTTCCTATATATATTGCGACGGTAACCGGTGACCCCCAGATTGCCCGTCGCAACACACACACACACACACACACACACACACACACACACACACACAAACACACACATACATACACACTGGGACGGCCAAAACCGTATTAAAGTTGAAGTTGTTGCACTTAGGCAAAATCTTTTAAAAATATTGTTTTTTAAAAAGTTTAAAATTGAAATCAGAAAATAAAAGTAAAGTATCACCTAAGTTTGAGATAATTTTAAACAAATTTAATTATTAAAAGAATAGTAATTAATAAATAGTTTAATAAATGCTTCAAAAATGTATAAAAGTCTTATAGGGGGAGTTCATTAGGGCACTTGTTTGCAATTAAAGAGAAAGTTTTGATGAGAAAATTAACTGGTAGCGAGGTTGTGAGGACTGCTCGCAAGCTGAGGCGGAGGAGGTCGAAAATCAGTTTTTGGATGAGATGGACGTCCGGAACGGAGATCAAGAAGACGATGTTCAGGATGGCTGAGAGGACAACCTAGCCCAAGTTGGACGTGGAGATGGTCTCTCGAGCGTCCGCGATGTCGAATTTGAACTTTTTCAATATATAAAAATCATCTAAGTTATTAAAAGCGGTCCTAAAGCCGATCAGTTGCGATTGCTAAAGGACCTATTCTCCAGGAAGATTCGGTGGAAAAAGAGGAGCGATCCCAGTGAAAGTTTTTGGGGCAAGTCTAAATTTTATTAGCACATAACAATTTATCACAATACGTAATATCATAGTTTCATATTTTCTTAAATAAAAATATAATCAATTATTGAATGTTAATAATTAAAAAATAAACAAACAAATAACTGTTTTTTAAATATCATTAAAAGTGGTGGTCATGAAATATAAATTAATCAAAATTAAAACGTAAGTTCTGATATCAAAAGATAAAAGTTTCATCCAGTTGTAACAAGTTAATGTTTAACAAAGTCTAAGCACAACCTGTATCCAAAATGAATATTAACATATTTTATAAGTCAATATTAGTAAGGGGATAAGAAACTCATATTAAAAATAAAGAATAAATGATCAAGTAAATAAGTTAATATAACCTATTTTATGCCCATATATAATATAATTAAACATCTACCATCAAATAACTGCAAAGATTTAAATCCAGTAAATTTGGTTCGAAAAGCCTTCAGATTTATGTTTGCGTGCAAATGAACTAGGAACTAATCTCGCATGTTACTTCTACAAATGATGAAATGAACATAAAATAATAATTTAAAAAGGTAAATAATTCTTCTGTTGTGTTTAAATAAGTATGTAAATTTAAGTGTGTAATTTCAACTCTAAAAAACCAAAATATGCTCATAATGACTACAACCGTTAGAGACAGTTAAATAATAGTATTATCCAAGGAATTGATGAAATTTGTGAAAAGATTATATGAACATTTCTGAACTTTTTAAACTATTCAATTGTATTTCATGGTTAAAGAACTGTTTATTAATCTTAATATAGAGAACAAAAGTTCGATGTAATTTAAATCAGAGTTGTAATATATTTAAGTAAAGCAAATTTTAATTTATAATTTAATTTTCATTAAATTCAAACAAGTTAGAACAAAAAAGTGATTAAAACTATTATAACTATCCTGTGGTAAATCTAGTAATAAATATCAGAAATATTTTCAAACAACAAGAAAATTAAAAATATTTTGGTTGGTTTTTTAATCAAAGTCTAGGGATTTATCCACTGGCAGATCACGCTCGACACACCACAGGTACCAGGATATGGTAAGTAGGTTGGGATCTTATTTTGACCGCGGTTGAACTGACTCGTTTCGACCCTTCAGTGTCCATCATTACCAGAGACGTTGCAAAAAGGTTTGTCCACGGCAACACACACCCACGCACATACACACACACACACACACACACACACACACATATATATATATATATATATATATATATATATATATATATATATATATATATATACATATAAAGGTTTTGAGTTATGGATCAAAAATCGTTAAATTATTGCAACATCATAAAAACAAATGTCTCAGGAGGAAGACTGGCCAAAAACGAGCATGACTGTTTTTAAAAAGAACAAAATAATATAAAATAACTTCTCATATACAAATTTACAGATTTGTCTTCTTCCATACAGATTCATAATCCCACAGAATATGATTGACATAAATATTTAACAAATACGTAAATACTTGTAAAATTCATAATACAAAAAATATTGTGCAAAAGGTTATTTAACATAACAATCCATATTAATCGTGTATTACTTGAGCTTAACGGTTTTCAAACTATAAGGAATTATGAATATAGGCAGGGTTTTAAAAGTACTTAATCTGTGTCTATGTGTAGGAAAAACTATTCAGTATTTTTTTCGTTTAAACTTTTTAAATTTCGTTTGTAATATTTTTAATTGCAGTACTTACTATTTGTTTTTTAGTCTCTGCTTGTATTTATTTAATTGTGAGATGTTCTTATCAGAAGCCTCTACAGTTCTATTCTGACAATGCTAAATTTGATCATTCAAATGGTGCGACCTATGATCAACGTGTGTCTCAATGGTTCTCGATGTAGGTTTATGGATATTGTCACTTTCTGGATCTGTTTTGTTCCAACATTTAGAGATAATTTCAGTAGTTTGGCGAACCTTGGAGGCTTATCGTCTTGGGATTCCTGCTGAAGCATCTCCTGAGACTTTAGCTTTTTCACGTGGAGCTCATGCGTGATAGATTATAATGAAGGCGAGCGGTCGCTACATTTCACATAATAATTCGTATCGTATATCTACTTCATGCACCCGATGAGTTTAGTTGTGAAATTCACAGGTTTGCCTCGGGGGGTTAAACCTTTCCTGAGCTGCGTTGAATTGTTAGAAGACTTTAGCTGTTTACACCTTTACAAACAGACAAACAATGAGAGAAGTTAATAAAAACGTGTCATAAACTATGAGAATATTTTATAAATTTGACAATATCAACAGAAATTATTTACAGTTTGTATACTAACAATATCGGAATGTCTGTTATTACAATACAATCACTTACATTAGAAAAATTATAGATACATCATTAGAAGTAATGTTTTAGTTACTAAAACCTAAATAAATGCAGACTCTGATAACAATCAAAATAGAACTAGAGCTTGTACCGTGAGAGTTGCCAATAAAGTAAATAGGAGTAGAAAATGTATGCAAACAAAAATTACATCTCAAGTAAAACTTTTAAAACTACTTGATTATTATATTTAAATTATTATTTACTTTTATTAGACCAAAATATTTAATTTTCGGAAATACATTATTGAATAATATTATTATTTTTTATATTCAACAGTAGCATGAATTTTATAAAATCCAACAATAAACTAACGTAAAAATATTTACCTTTTGTGAATATTGTTTAATAAAAAGAGAGAAAATTGGTTCATCCTTCTCTGTTATCATAAAATAGTAATTAAACTGAAGTACAGGAACCGGCTTTGGAAACAAGGATTAATCAAAATGATATTTAGATTTGATATTTAGGAGAGAGTTTTTTAAATATTGGAATACAAACCAAAACCTCGATTAAAATAAAATGTACATTTTATGACAGAGATGAAATTTCCTTCACTAAATTGTAAGTTACAGGGAAAAGATATGACAATGAACAGATCATTTAAGTAACGCACATATGCATGTCCGTGTGTGTGTGCTCATGTGTGAGAGTTTGTTTGTGTGTGTGTGCGCGCGCGCACGCGCGAGCGTACTTTTGTGTGTATCAGCTAACTTTGTAGACGAAGAAGAAGACAAAACAAATGGTAAAATTAAAAACTTATAAAAAACTAAAATTAATAAAATTTATCAATGAATTACTCATTGAAAAACCTGTATTAAGAAATTGTCATCACAAGTTTAAAAAATGTATTTAAACTTGAATGGATGACTAAACAATTTTTGTGAAAGATTGAATATTTTAACACTTATCTATAGACATAGACATATACATATATATATATATATATATATATATATATATATATATATATATAGAGAGAGAGAGAGAGAGAGAGAGAGAGAGAGAGAGAGGGAGAGAGAGAGAGCGAGGGAGAAGGAAAGTATTGGCTAATAGGAAAAATTTAATAACAATTTTAATTTACAATAAATTTTAGGTAATTTCGTTCTTTCTCTCTAATAATTTAATACAAATTCTCTCTAAATAAAAATACTACAAGTAAGAGTAAAGGATTCCTGAGAAATCCCTCTAAGATAGTTTTAACATGTTTTACTTGTTTTGTAATTGTCATATACTCGGAATTTGCAAAAGTAACTACAAAACCTTCCTTTTAAACCATCAAGCTTCTAATTATATCAGTAGGCATTACATTTTTTAAACTAACAACTCTTCAAGCTCTCACAATGGAGAATATCTCAACAAATAAAATGTAGAGGAAAAATACGATTACTAAGAGTCTTTTATGTGACTTAAGTTCGCTGCAAACGTTCTTTA